>JAOTQE010051472.1:0-20974 GCA_025631205.1 Nesometra sesokonis
TTACCACTGATTTTGAAAAACAGCCTTTAAAAAATGCAGTTCAAAAACATGTTTATTTTAAATAAACATAAACAGGATGTTTTTAATTATAAAATTTAAGTAATAAACTTTTCAAAATTCATAAAATTATGACTTTGTACCTATTTTTGTAAATATCTCAAAATGACCTGGCTTACAACACGACTCATTTTGTCATGACACCTCACATTTGGCTAATGATTGGTCAACAACACGCCGAGTTTTAGAAAATAACAAATTACAACAAATTTTACTTAGAGGAGGCACAGAGCATTGTTTTTAGAGGTATAAATTCTTGTCATGACAAAACAATTTATTTTACCATAATCTTGCGTTCTATATCGGTCACCTCAGCTTCTCCATCTTTCAATGCCATGATTAGTTTCTGCTTGCTGCTGTCAACACTGTTGGACAATCGTTGTAATTCAGTTTCCTTTTGTGCAACTTCTTGTAAAATTGATGCTAGTTTTTGCTCTTGATTATTTATCTAAAAATAAGTGAAACTTTAACTTAAGTACATTTTTATTTTTTTAAATCACATTACTAAGTTTAAAAAATAGCCTTATTGTATCTCAATCCCAAGCAATCTTACTAAACAACATGGTTATATACAGTATATTCCTATAAAACACCTCTCATTGCCTTATTTAGATTTAACTAAAAAAAACCTTATCAATGAATTTTTTAAGCTAAATTATCAAACAAATAGCCACACAGGATCCATTGGAAACCAGTCGTCTAGTAGGTTATGAATGGTGTAAAACACTGAAAATTTACTACTGTACTACTGTAAATAGAAGGCTATATATGTTTACATGCTTATATTACTCATTAACTTTGTTTTCTTAGAATATTTGACTTGAATCCACATAAAAATTGTTTATAAAGTTTGTTTTTTATTAAGTACCACAATTTTATTCGGGTTCCAGCAGAAACTAATCCTTTTTAAGAATTAAATTGCTTGTTCAGAATCTTTACATGTTTTTTTAAATGTTGTTATTTCCTGGTATCAGATTATTTGCCTTTCTATGTAACATTCATATTTATGGAATAGATTGAAAATAAAAACAATCAAGTTAGCCCACCTGTACTGATAGATGATTTAGGTTTGTGTTCTTCTCTGTTAGTTCCCTTGTTGCATCTCGAATTGCTGATGTCTGCTCTAGAACTTTCTGCTCACTCATTAATAATTCTGACTTTATTTTCTCAAACCTAAAAAAAAACAAGTTATTACATGGTGGATAAATCTTGTCCCCACCAAGGGTGTAGATTCATCAACTAGCATTAATGTTTTGTACTTTCTGAATGTTAGATGTAGATAAATACGAAAAATGTATTGATTAGTATTTCGCAATTATAATGCGAAGGTAGAAGTAGAATTTTGAATCAATTTGCACAAATTTGCACAATTGAAGAATTTCGAAATTCTGTGTAGAAATTTGGGAGCCCAACTCCACACTATCAGATCAAACAAAAATAATAAAAATCCGCTGTGAAATGTGGAAGTAGCATTTTTTCACATTTGCATTATTAATAAATTTCAGAATTGTGTACAATTTTTGAAGCCCACTTAGCTCTATCAGATAAAAGAAAAAAAGTTGAAGGGTCAAATATAGAAGAAGCATTTTTCATCAATTTTAAATAAATTTACATAATTAATAAATTTCAGGATTATGTGTACAATTTTGGAAGTTTCACCAAGCACTATCATATTAAACAAAAAAATAAAAATCACATACAAGTAACATTTTCAATGAATTTTGAATGAATTTGCATAAATTATGAAAATTGGGTTACTAAAATTGTAATAAATTGGTTTTGAATATTAAATATTGCATAAAAATCACAAAGAACAGTGCTAAATGCTCTGATATAAAACAGTAACGGCACCAGGAATTCCCCGAAGGCAGGGCAATGGCCCTGACAGGAAAGGGAACCCCCCATGGCCCCCGACGAATAGGCCAAGGGCGAGGTTTTCAGTCTGAAAAGCAAAAACAAAACAGTTATTTGCCGTAATTAGCGTGCATTTTTCGGTCGTTTGGTACATTTTGGGGCTCGACTGGACTTACTAGGCCCCGACGAAATCGTATATTTCTCTCCAACAGGGGGCCAACGGTCCCTTGACAGGGGCCCGAGAGCCCCCTAAGGGCGCTGCCACAGAAATAAAATATTTTACTAACCTTCCACTTATGTGTTGTGTCTTCGTATCTAAACTTCTAAATTCAGCATCACGACTTGCGATTACTATCTCAACTGTTTTCAATTCTTCGTCGCGTTCGGTTTTGAGTTCTTTAAGTTCATCCACTTCGTCTTTCAGATCTTCTAGTTGTGTTTCTATGCGAATGATTTCTTTTCCTCTTTCTTGTGCTCTTCTTTCCATCTCACTGACTTCTTCTTGAGTTTGTTTTAACTTTTCAGTTACTTCATCATATTGGTTTAAGGTTTCATTAGCCTATATTAAAGAATAAAACAAAAATAGCTTGTAAAGAAAAACATGTGTGCCTCTATGAGGCTTTTTGTTCTGTCTGTTATATATACAAGTTTCTACTTGTTCTTCATAACACTAAAATCAGTGGCTATAGAGAAACTTAACAAGAATGAAACTTTACCATTAAAACTCTGTCTTAGCACAAATGTGAGAGGTCTCACCACAAAGTGAGTCTCACGGTAGGAAAATCCAAAACGGTGTTATTGGTACCTTGTCATAGAACATAATATAAACTGTAATCTACACTTTAAATGACAATAATTGGACAAGTAGATCTAAAGATATTCACATTTGAAGTTTTTATGTATAAAACACTGTTTTGAGAAAATCATCCATAAAGCAATTGAAAAATTAAACAATTAAGGGACTATCAATCTCAGAGGATCTGAATGAAAGACACTTTCCTGCACAGAAACTGACCCAGAAAGTATATTATAATAAAATATAGATGCCATAGTATCATAATTGATAAAACTAAATTATCAAAAATTTGACTTGGGACCTATTTTGGTGATTACCTCAATTTGTGACTCCTTTTTTGGTGATACCTCACAAATGTTATCACATCGCATGAAAAAAAAAACATGTTTCACCCTAAGATACGAGTAGACTATGGTTCATGGTTAGATACTAACAGTATATGGAGTCTTCAGGCTATAGGTTTGTTAGTAAACCTTTGCATGCATAATACACTAACCAAAAAAAAAAAACATCCTGAGACCATCGATCAAGTCCAAAAAGAAATGCATTATTTTTTGGGTGATATTTGGTTACTGTAATCGACTCATTACCTTTCCCCTGACATTCTTTAAGTCCTCTTCACATTCATGCAGTAGCTTATCAGCTTCTCTTAACTCTGCTCTTCTTTTTGTCAGCGTTTTTTCGGTGCATACAATCTCCTGACGGATGATTTGAACCTGCCCTCTATAGTCAGAAGAATATTCTGTAGAAGTTTCTTCAGATAGCTGGTCTTCCACAAGGAACTCCCTAAAGAACAAAAATATAGTCAAATTAACAGATTTAAAAAGTTATGCTAACTTTTTTTTTTGTCTTTCGTGGGAGTTAAACCCACTTTTAATCTCATATATTCATTCTCATTTCTTTTCTTTCTCAATTTACAATATGCTAACTTTATGTACTGCACCATGCAAATTATATGGTTTGCATGGTGCAGTACATACATTTATCATAATGAAAATCACTGAAGTTTATTCTACACACAATTAATTGTTGCACACTAACTGCACATCTTCCACTTTGTATGCAGTTTTCTAAGCTCATTTGCCTTCTTCCTTATTACATTTTCCACCACTATCAACTGGATATTTATTACCAGGGCCTAAAATATTTTACAGTATATCTTTCTCTGTGGATAATTGTACATTACATGCCTTATAAATCAGTGTTTTATTTTAATTTCAATAACAACACTTTTTTCACTATTCCGCTCAGAATGAAACATAACCAAACAATTCTATGAAACACTGCTAGCAACAGAAGATGTCAAGAATACTTTTTAATAACTTCCATCTAAATATTGATTGTTATTCCCTCCCATGTGCAGTTGTGGATTATGCATGTTGACTATAGGCACATTCTTGAGGTCAACATATTCTAAAATATACTATTGATTCTTGGTCAGGTCAGGTTAATTTACAAGATAACTTGAACTGAGAACACCTGCAAGTTATGTACTAGCCGGTCTGTCCTTAAATTGCTGGTAAATGGAATGCAGTCATATGGGTTTGGTCTTCTTCCAGGTTACTAGGTCTACAGTAAGTTTTTGTGTGGTTTTCACAAGCACATTGAGCACTTTTGTGGATATGCATGCTTTAACAATCTTAATATTATTTTAAGGAAGTTTTATGTCAGCATTAACCTACTCGCTTGACTTAATTATTCTAAATACATATGAATTCAATGCATATTTTTTTAATAAAATTTTAATCCTTTTGAAACATTTTAGTCAATTTTAAGGTAATTTATTTTAAGCATTTTAGGCATAATATAATATTTATAAAAAGATTTTATTTCATTTTACTAAAATTATGGTAAGTCTTCTATTATCAATTTTGAGTCCTTGCTATTTTAACACCTACCATTTTTCTTTTTATTTTAAAAATTAAAGTCCCAATTACGTACTTTTAACATTTTATTCTTACTTTTATTCAAATCCTCTTGGCAAATTTTAATCAATTTTAGGTAATCTTTTCAAACTTAGGCATATTTTATATACTTTTACGTGTCATCTACGTCAACATTTTAGTGTATTTTATTGTGTCAGTACTGTGTTTGTGATTTTAAAGTTTGTACTAAGTATTTAATGTTAAAATGTATATTACTATGTATTAACAGGACCATATAAAAAACAGGTATGAGATCATCCTGATATGTTTATATCTTGCATAAATATGTTTGATTATGAAGAAGTTGAAAATATTTTTGTTTCACTCAATTTCGTTTTCATTTTGCTTTCTGTTTGAGAGTCATTAAAGACTTTACATTGACCAGTATAGTGACTAAACAAAAACTGAGACAGTTCAAACTATTATATTCCATAAGCATTTGTTCCAATGACTCAGTGAAATATGGGCCGTGGTAATAAGCTTTACATAAAGAAACTTATATTAAATCTTTTGAAATCAAATCTCTTTACCTCCTTCTGTCTCTTCTTTTATTCATACGCATTGATTGTAATTCTTTTTCCATCATCTCTTTTTCTAATCTAAGTTCTTCTCCTTCCTTTTTTAATTGATTCATTCCTCTTAACAATTCTTCCAGTTCTATGTTGGTACTCCTCCTCTCGTCTTCTATTTCTCTAGTTTTTGATTTTAGATTTTCCAGTTTACCTTTTTGCTTTTCTATAGCTATATCAAGCTCCTCCAATTCATCATGTCGTTGCTAAAATAATACAAAATTAATATATAAATTAATCAAATTAATAAAGTTTCTTGCAATGATGCATTTCATGTTACTTTATACTGTATATAAGTGTCAGTCAATTGTTTGTTTATAATATATTCCTTTGTTTTTTGTTTTTTTTTTTAGCTCCGGCTAGACAGAGCTCAAGGCGTACTCATGTGATTAATTAATTAATGGATCTTTTTTAGTCATCATTGGAAAAGTTACGAGGCTGATTACAGTATTTTAAAATTTTTCTTGATAGCCTTTGCACAGAGTGGGATTCAAACTCACAAACATATTTTGCTTTCAGTTACAAAACAACGGCGCTGCTGACTTGTCCATGTACACGCTTACATAGGAGTAGTGTTTCTAAAGGATATAATGGACAGTCAGAAAATGCTACAAAGAAAAGCAATTACACAAACCAACAGTGGTGTTGGTAGTCTGTGAGTGAGACGCTTACCTGTATAACACTACTAATTGCCATTGTTTCCTATCAATGAACACCCCTCGAAAATAATAGAACCGTCCAAACGCCCTCATGAGCGTCCTCCACACCATGTGCTCATCCTCAGTTCTTTGTTTTTTTGTTTTTTTTTTTTAGCTCCGGCTAGACAGAGCTCAAGGCGTACTCATGTGATTAATTAATTAATGGATCTTTTTTGGTCCTGGTTGGAAAAATGGCGCAGATGAATACAGTATTTTAAAATTTTTCTTGATAGCCTTTGCACAAAGTGGGATTCGAACCCACAAATATATTTCACTTTCAGTTACGAAACAACGGCGCTGCTGACTCGTCCATGTACACGCTTACATAGAACAACACACTCAGAGAAAATACACACAGATTAACACATGGGGTCTTTTAGGAGGCTGGCACAAAGATATAAGTACTTGTTTTAAATACTTGAGAATTTACAGTTTTCTGAATAGGTAAAAGTGAAAATAAATCGGTTTAATTACATAAATTCAGATATAAGGAATGTATATGACATGTAGACTTGCTTACAATTGTAACACCTAGTGCAGGAACCTTTTTGGCAGTAAAAGATTTTAAATTCCAAAAAGAAACGCTTGAATTAATTTGTCAGATCCAGAACCAAGCTCAAATTTGTGCAAGCTCATGATGTGTGCATGCATGGTTTGGCTCGTCTTTGCTAGCAGGTTTGCACACACAACCATGGTTATTGGAGTAGATTCCCATTAGAAAGTTTTGTCAAGTTTTATCACAATGAATAATTGGAATAATTTCCACTTGATCACTTAGCTATACAGTATATTCCTACCTTATATAAACATTTAATACAAGACAGTGAAGTGGTTAATTCAAAATTACCCTACATTTCTTTGAAAATGTAGGGTAAAATTGATTAAACTCTCTAATAGGAATGAACACATAATGGTCAGTTAACATGTATCAGAAATGTTTGTTACTAAAATGCCTCACATTTGGCTTGAATAATGGCTATGTAATATTTCAATGTTATTTTTAGCTTCATATTAAAAGGTTTTCCACCATTCTTTACCCTAAAATTTCAAGCAGGGGAGGGCAAAATATATTTTTAAGCCTTCATATAGTGTCTATACCTTAAGTAATAAATGGTACAAGCGAGTATCAAAATTAAAACTCTTACATTTAATTCTTCTTGTGACATGTCATCTGTTCTAAAATGTTTAGCTCTCTGTAGAGAAGTAGAATTATAACATTAAGTACATTCCTGATGAATACATATGTAATGTCTAAATATTGAATCCCAACACTTTGAGTATTATGCACTATACTTTCAAATATACTCTATGAATTAAACCTGGGCTAAGGGTGAAATTTGTATATTTTTCAACCCAAAGCTAAAGAAAATTAGAAGCTGTGTCATAGGACAGTTCCTGTACAGTAGAATGTATGGCAGTGTTCCCGAATGTGGTTTAGCCATCAAATTTACCAGTCAAAATTACAATTTACCAGTAAAAATATTTTTTTTATTGACAAATAATTATCATATAATTTTGATTTCCTTATAGTTTTTGCCATCCTTTACTCTTTAGTAATTACAGAGAATACAGGAATGGTCATAGAGGCTTATAGTTGGCAAAAACCAACGCAAAAGCCACGCCTGACAAATCATGGTTTTTTAGAAAATTTATCAGTATAAATTGTTTGATTGGGAGAACACTGTAGGGGAATATTGAATCCTGTCATGATGGCATACAGTATATCTCCTTGCTTGGAGTATGTATTATGCTTTCATAGTTATATATCATTGGTTTCTTAATTTGGGGAAAAAATCAGGTACAATTCAGTAGAAATATTATAGTTCCCTCTATCTTGCTCAGAACAGGAAGAATAAAAAAATGCTGTGGTAGTCAACAAACATAAAAACTGTAACATTTGATTCAAAATATGTGCCATACCTTTTTGTTTTTTGCTGCTTGTTTTTCTAAGCTTTTCACATAGTCCTCCTGTTTAAAAAGAAAGGTTACAATATTCAATGTCAATGGAGACCATCACAGTGTAAAATTGTTTATAAAGTTCTTGCAGTGTATACTGTACTAGGCATATTCACAAAACCTATCATATCAGAACTAGGCTTCAAAGTAATGCTAATGTGTCAATAAACATTCACATTTGAATGTTAATGATCTGCCATATTTATATCATTTTATTACTTCCAAACATTAAAATATTGCAAAATAATATTAATAACATAATTTAATTTGTGTGTATCCTACAAAAAATGTGTTCAGTGATTCTCTTTCAGGTACTGAACTATAATAATACTGTTACAGCTGCATTACTGCAGTAACTGCAGCAGGATAATGTTGACATAAGGTAGAGAATATACTTACTAAGTCATGATGCTCTGGAACATTACAGAATAGAACATCATCTGTCACCTCCATCTTCCTTTGACCTCTACCTTCTGGTCGGCCATCACCTTGCATTTGGGGAATATGTGATGTAGGTCTGACTGGTGTAGCAGTAAATTCCATTGACGGTGCTGGTTGATGTGGCATTGGCTGTGTAGATGTGTGATATTGTGGCACTTGATGTGTTGGCTGTTGATAAATTGGCATTTGATGAGTTGCATCATGTGGTGGCATCTGTTGTGTAGATGTGTGATGTGGTGGCATTTGCGGTGTAGATGTGTCAAGAGGTGGCATTTGTTGTGTAGGTCTTTGGTAGGTCTGATATAGAGGCATTACTGTATGAGGTGTTGATGTGGCAGTTGGTGGTGGTGGTTGTGCTGGAAAAGCTGACTGGTGAGGATATGATGAATGTGGAGGACCTACAAGGCAAATAAAACATAATTAGGGACGTAATTACACTGAGCAGGAATTTGGTTTTGAATGAAACGAAATTTGAGAATGTGAACTGTTCATGTAACGTTGGTAAGTTTCATTTATTTTTACTGGTTTAACTACAAAGTTAACTAAAAATATTTCCAAAAAAATGTTACCATCCACCATTAAATGTTAGACAACCACCCTATAACAAACAAAAATGTTAGTTTCTACCACTAGGTTGGAATGTCTACTTTCGCCCTATAACAATTTTCTGGACATTATGGTTTAGAGAGAGTCAAGTTTACCTATAGTATGTCTACATTAGTTCAAAGATTTTATGAAAGGCTTGGTTTGGTGTGAAATTCAGTTTCCAGAGAGTCTGTTTTTATTGGGAGTGTTGACCACATATTAAAAGGCCGGTGCACACTGGACGCAAGAAGCGAATTCTCGAGCGCCACACACCAAGAAAAGAAAGTTGAGCATGGATCAACTCTTGAGAATTCACTTGCGAACCTTTGATACAGCTGAGTGTGTCACATTTCAACGTGGAATTCGCTTGTTCACGTCTAGTAGCAACCGGCCTTAAATGGTTAAAATAGTTATAATGTTATATTAGTTACAGTCAGACATAGTCCCTTAGAAGGGAGGACAAAAGGCAAATTTATTTGATGGGATGGATGTTCAAAATTTTGGACTAGGAGTTTAATCGAGAGGGACATTCAAGCAAAATATTAATTTTAATACATTTGGTAATGTTCACCATGTGCATTTTGTATAAAGCTGCTACCATTACCTTGCGGATAATTATCATATTGGCCATTTTCTACATCTTCCGAAAATCGTAATACACCACGTCTGCCATCTCCGCCAACATTTGAATATGGTTGTCTGCCTTGTCTATGTACCTATATAATAAAAATTCATGTTATACTTGAATTTTACGCTTCAAAGTGATGGTTACGTGGGATAATTACTGTTTCCTTACTGAAATTATCATAATATGGCATTTGTCTATATCAATAAAACAATAGTGTAGACAACTATATACATGGGTATGGAAACACATTTGTCTATTTTAATTCTGGATTGCAATATTTATGTCGGGGGAGGGCAGAAAATAAGGAAGGTTGATTGAGGAATGTCAGAAGTTTTTGGATGAAAGGAGAGATGAAATGTCTGTCTGTCATTGCGAAAGGAACATAGGTGGAAGAAAGGAATTAAGAATCACAATGAGATTGGCTAATGTTACAAATAAATTTAATGAGAAAATATTGTCTAAACAGCTGTTAATATTAAGCTTATGATAGACAATTTTTGTGTTTAGTAATTGATATATTTACCCCTCTCTTCAAAATTCCATGTTGCTTGGGCGTAGTGACTTTGGCAACTTGTTCTCCTTGGTCAATTACTGCTCTTCTCAGTGATTCTACCTCTTCTAGTAAAGTTCTCATAGGATCATTCTCATCATGCAAATCATCTATAAATATATAACATGCATTTTATGATAAATGTTGTAGTTGAGTCTCCAATCTGAAATGCACATGAAAGCCTCCATTTCTATTTATTTTTGTATCCAGTTGGTGGTACACACATTTTTTTTAATCAATCTCAACATCATCTTCTTGTTTGGGCATACTTAGCAAAGAAAGTAAATTATTAACAGGAATCATATGAACATGACACGTACTTGCGTCAGGGAGAATACTAGATATAATGTGTTTTGCCAAACTGTGAAGTGTAAATGTACTGAATATTCAGTGGTGAGAATAATCAAGAAAAAATGTTTGTAATCGTGTATAATTATTTACAATGCAGTACCGGCTGAAATTCTGTCCCTATTCAGTAAGTGCAAGCTAGGTGGTCTAGTGGTACGAATGCCAGGCTAGTTACCTGGAGATTGTGGGTTCGAGTCCCACCCGAGAACAGGTTGCACTTTTTTTTTTTGGGAGTATTCTCACTGTACTGAGTATTCAGTACATTTATACATCAGAGTTGTGCAAAACAAATTATATCCAACATGAATTAACAACCAATAGGATGATGATGCCCTCTGACCTCAACAATACCATTGGTTTCTTTCAATCGTTTTTCCCAGTGTGTGTCCAGAGTTTAAAGGGCGGAGAACATTCAACAATTTAATCACAATGTCTCAAACACTGGTGTTGTATGTTTATGGAATTCATAATAAACAAAACTTCAAAGGTGACACCCCAGTGTGTGGAAACTCTAGAGTTTTGCTATGTGGTGTGAAAGGGTGTATTATAGGGATGTTTTACCTGTTTAAAATTTAATATTTGAAATGTTTTCATACCTTGTGATTGTTGTGCAGCTTCATTGAGTAATTTGTGAAGTCGCAAGATTTCAGCCTTCTGATCTTCAAGGGTGTCATATAGTACATCAATCTCTTGCTGTTGGTCACCTAGGAAATGAATTGAAAATTTAGTAATGAGTGCAATTAAGTTAGTAAGTTAACCTCTACTGATTTTTAATTTTGCGCATAGATAATCTTTTCTATATATCACCACTGAAAGAATAAACCTTGTAAGCAACTGAAGGTCATAAGTTAGAATTGTACCATGGTATTGTTTGTTGAAAATCACCTCTAGTTTATGTTTACAAAATCAGGGGCGCAGCCAGGATTGAATGAAAGGGGGGGTCAGCAGTGGTGGCGTCAGGATTTGCCCGACAGGGCGTGGTCCCAACTCGGGAGGTTCGGGTGGGCGTGGTTGCCGATTTGGTTTTGATGAGCAAAAAAAAAAAAAACATCATTTCCTCGTTATTTTTATTGAAATAGGCTATGCGAAGGTTGAGTTTCAGTCTGCATTATTAACGATGGTAGGTTTACATTTCATGCTAACTTTTTTACTAGGAAAATTTTTTTTTCTCAAAATTTTAGGGGGTCCTGATCCCCCGACCCCCCCTCTGGCTGCGCCCCTGAAAATTTCCTACACAATTATTCAAAACTGGCGAGGCTGGACACTTTTAAATTTATGGTTGTAATAACTGGAGTGAGTTTATTTTGGAATTTTCTTTTAAATTAAACCATAAAAAGTAGACTTACTTTTTGCTACGTTTCGGTTACTAGCATCGGTAACCTTGTTCACTCAAGTGACGTGTAGATCTAGCGTCGTCATGGTTCGTGTCTCTGTGTTGTCTAGCGCCACCAATTTTTTCAGCTTTTAGCTGGTGTTCCCTCATGGGTGTATCTTGGGTGCAGCTGGTTAACAAGTTGTCATAGATGTGACAGAGTTCATGGCCTCCTTGGTCTCTGTTTATGTTATTTTCTGTGATTCTTATCTAAATTGACTCCTTTATTTTCCTTGCTAGATAATGATTTTCTGTCTAAAATGTTAACAATTCTAACACCAGCAAAAAGCTGAAAAAATTGGTGGCACTAGACAACACCGAGACACGAACCGTGACGATGCTAGACCTTCACATCTCTTGCATGAACAAGGTTACCGATGCTAGTAAACAAAACATAGCAAAAAGTAAGTCTACTTTTTATGGTTTAACTTAAAAAGAAATTCCAAAATAATATATTTTAAACCATATGTAATTTTTCGAGAACAGGAGTGAGATTCTAAGTTCTGGCTTAACATCAATATAGACATCAATTCCACCACTGCATAATTATATTTTAAAACATGGTAAGACAAAAACAGGAAGACCAGCTCACATTTAAATTGATTGTTCTAGAACATGACACCGACTTATGTTGAGTATAGATGGCTGGCAGGAAGTAGTTATGTAGGACTGGGTATGCCCCACCCTAACTAAGGTAACTAAGAGTTAATTCATCACAATAGTATATTTACCGATTGTCTGTGATGCAGTGTCCCCTTTGTCAATCTCATTCATTAGTTCTTGCTCACGTTCTGCCAATGCCTGTTCAAGATCTCCAATCTCTTCCTGAGCTTTCTGTAACTCCCTTGCAGCTTGTCTTACTTGGTCACTGGCATAGGCCTCAGCCTAGAAAAAGAGTTAAAGGTAAAATTAGACCTACAAAGAAAAATTGCTGCTCAATCAAAAAACCTTTTAAAAATTTGGGTTAGTCAATCAGAAATCAATTATATCAATTATTCATACACTGTACCTTAGTTAATTTAAGTTTATATTCATACTATATTTATTTTGTTATATGGACATGTACTTTCAAAATAAGGTTGATTATCTCTTTTAAAAATAGACTAAAAAATATCTTTAAAAAATATCTTACTAACGTGTTTTAAACATTTATTTAAGTATTACACAATTTTAATTTTCAAATGTATCTTGTATTTTATTTTATATAGTTATCATTTGTAAATTAGTCCTTTTGATATTCTGCAATATGAAATTTTAATATATTATATGTTTCCTTTTAAGTTTATGTAAGTATTTCAATGTGGAGATCCTCTTGACTGTTATTTTTGTTATAGCATTTAGGTTATCCTGCCTCATTGAATTACTTTTGTACTATGTTTTTATGTTGTATGTCTTCTGTAAAGGCGACATAAATAATATGATATATTAAATTTATAATGGTTAATAAAAAAGCAGTAACTAACATCAGCAATAGCATCTAGTTTCATAATCTCTGCATCTCTTTGTGATCTTGCACTTGGATTCCTTCTACTTCTCTCATCCATTGCTGGTCTGTGTGACTGTTGCCTGAATTTGTCTTTTAAATCATTCAACTCAGCCTCCAATTCCGCAATCTAACAATGAATTAAAGAACAATTATTATAGTACTGATAATGCCACAATCTATGACGTGGCAGAAAACTACACAGAATGTAATTAAATATATAATAAAAACTTTTCATCTGGACTTGCGTGTTTCTTCAGGCCGACTGATGTTATCGTCAATAAGTCTACCTGTGTTTACTCGTGTTACAGTATATGTGCTATAAATATATCGGTAACTGTTATATATAATATAGTTAGATACATAGTTAGGTACATAACACCTTATACAGTAGAGTCTCAAGGCGCTGTGGACCAGATGTTACAAATTCATATAACTCTCCACGCCCTAAGGGTCACGTCATGTCCTGCTGCCTGATACAGGGGCTTGTTCATCTGTCCACGGTTATCCATCAGTTGGGATCTCATTTTCTAGACTAATAGCAGACACTGTCCTATACCCTAAACAAAATCAAAATAGTGGGTGACATCCATCTTCACTAAAGTTTTCCCACCAGCAATACAATGTGGGTTGTACCACCATAGGAATGTACTATATGGTTAGTTGAAAAAAGCATACATAGGGTGTTATTTTTTTCAAAGGGTAACTATCTATCCTTCAAACTGCCTATACTTAGGACAGGCTTCTTTAGAGAGTCAAGTTTCCAATGATATTCAGACTCTATTACCTTTTTATCTGATTTTTTCCTATCTCTATCATCTTCCATTCCTTTTGTGCCTTTACCCATTCCTTTTATTGGCATGTCACTTTCGTGTTCTTTCCAGTCTGGCCAATCGTCCTGCAGTGAAAAATACAAATGATTACTATAAATCAATATTAAAGGTGGCATTCCTTAAAAAAAAATCCCAAAAATCAAATTTCTTCAGAAATTTACCTGTTTATCATTTCTAAAACAATAAACATTATCACTTACCTGTATAGATTTATTCTCAAATAGGAAAAGGGTAAAAAAAAAAAACTTTTTTAGGCTAGGGCTAGACGATTTCTTTGATAATTCCCCGTTACAATCGGCTGTAGGTCGTACCCGTGCAGATGTCAGTCGCCCAGGCACAGTAAGCACCGTTTTTGCACACGACACGCACACGGCCATAGTTTTGCCATTGGTTACTACAGTAGATTTAAACCTTTCACAAAAGCAAAGCTGAAGATCAAATTTATTTTACAAACTTTCACATGCCTATATATGGTCATGATGATGTCACACCATGACCATACATGGATATATCCTTACCATATATGGATCATCAAAGTTTTTTGTCAAATATATTTGATAGTCTGGATTGAGCTTAATACCGACTCATCTACTTTATTTTTTAGGATCCACCCAAAAAATAAAATTCTGTTCTTATTTTGCATTTTGTAATGTTAAGAAGTAACAAAATGACATAAATATGGCAAGTCAGTATAAGTATTCAATATTTTTCAAATATGAATACAATACATTCAAATTTAGAATGTTTTAATTTTTGAGGAATTTTGGAAGAAATGGGCATTTAAATAACAAATTTTTCAAGTTTGATCATTTAATTTATTTTAATTACATTTCACTTTTTATTAAAACTATATGCAACATATCCTTCCCTTGAATTTGTTCTTGATACATACCTGAACTGCCATTGCATCTACCTCATCTCTTTCTCTTCTTTCAGCATCTTGTAACTGTTTTTGTAGATTGTCAATGACACCATGAAGTGCTCTGATTTCAGCATCCTTATCATCATTCTATAAATAATCATGCAGAGTACTATTTAGATGTATAATGATGGTTTGGTTTGAAATATTTTGGTGCGATACACCAAGAATAATCCATGAAGTCCAAAGACTTGCTTCTAATGGGACCTCTTTTATTCTCCAAAGAGACTACGGTGCCAACAACAACCAAAGACCCAGGCTCAACAGCATGGCCTTCACTAGGCAGGCAACAGATGCCATCTCTACAGGTGGTTTTCTTATTGTTGGTGGCGGGGAAGCGCAGCGAACCGTAAGAGAGCTCAACGAACACTGAACTCACAGGGTAAGGTCTGGCTACAAGGCCTACACGCGAAGCACAGGAAATGCTTATCCCTTTTTATGGTCGACCCCAACATTTCTGACATTCCATTTTTGGCATGATGATAATGTAACCACAGTTGTACGCTAATAATATTCTACAACACTCATAGAAAAACCACGACTTGGCTTCAATTTCCGATAGAGGTATTTTCTATTCTTCATGCTTGAATTCTAATGTCTTAACATTGAAACTTGGTTGGAAAGTTTTTGGTGATTATGCATAGGGTTGTTTGATTATGGCTTTTCGAGGGGTGTTCTCCGTGTTCGGAGAGAACAGGCATATTATGTTGGTAAGTATCTCACTCAATGACTGCCAACACCACTTCTGGTTTGTGTATTCTAATGGGGCCCTTGCATTCTCCAAAGAATCTTTTGTGTCAGTGATGGTTAGAAAGCTAGAAGACGGTTGATTAATTAAAAAACATTAAAAACACATTTTTGTATAGTTGTCGTGAAGTCCTGAAATGGAATTGAATTGCTGAATATATTGCTATTTCGGATGTTCTACTTAAATATCAATCAACTAAAGAACAATGTTTTAAAAGCAAATAAAGATTTCACACAAATTTCACAGCCATTAGATAAATTTTAAGTTGCTGGAAAGAGTCCAATCTGATTAACTAATGCACTTTTTTCATACATGAGTGGTTTTGACACAATTAAAAAGGGTACTAGAGCCATTATACACACATTCTTCTAAAAAATATTTAGTAAATTAAAATTATTGGTTATAAAATTATATATTCATGATGGTATTGTGACTCATTAAAGATGTATTGTCACTTGAAAAATGACAAAAAATGGATTTCAAAAATAACTTGCTAGTTTTGAAGGAATATATAAGTTATGACCATGAAACTAGAAATTAAGGTATTTTAAAATTACTTACTCCCAATACTGCAATGTAATATGCTAAAAATCAGCCAAAAACCTCAAAAAGGCTGGAAGCCTCTCAATTTTCTATCATTATTTCAGTGTAAATCTTATTAAACAATTTTTATATACACTAATTTCTATTCTCAAGTTCTTAAATTTAATGTTACTTGACTATATGAGCAAGTTAATGTCAAAATTAACGTCACTGAGTTTTTGTCATTTTCAAGTGCCAATACATCTTTAAGGCTTGAGTAAAACATTAAAACCAGTTATTAAATGCTTTACCTCTCTTACAAGAGGACGCTTAGAAGCTTGTAGTTTGCGTTTTAATTCCCTCAGCTCTGCTTCAGCCTACAATAAAAAAATGTAATAATTTAATATAATATAAAAAACAACATTGAGTTTTACTTGCTATGATTAGCCTTCAGTGAATATAAAATTACATTTAAAATTCATCAATTTCAAAATTGTAATTTAATCAGTCATTGTTGTACTGTATTTCTTAATTTTTCAAAAAAAAAAAAAATATATATATATATATAAGTCCACAGACCCGCAATTACCATTTAAAATTGTAATCTTTTTGTGAATCTTACCTACAGAGTATTATCTAACCTCATGTTCAGGAACAGCCTGGTATTTTTTCCTTAATGGACTGTCCGCAAATTATCATTTTATTTTGAGACTCAAAATATTAACTATTTATCTTGTCAATGCATTTGACAGTATATTAATCTTATACTCGCTTCTCCATAGGCCTATAAAAAATTGTAATTTTAGTCTGTATTTCATAGTTTAGGTTGTATTTTTAAATTGCAAATATTTTTGTATTAATGTCCACAAACCCCCAACTCCAATTTAAAATGTTAATATTGTTTTAATTGTTGTTAAATGATTGTAAATGTATTTAATTTCTTCCATTTTACATCCATAAATTTTATAATCATTTAGATAATTTAAGTTATTTCTTAAGACTACCAATATTTTTCCTGGTCTTACAAGTGCAGTGAGATATCAGTAAAGGGTCTTTTCGAAATGCTGATTATTATTATTATTATTATTAATGGTGTTTGTTTAGAGAAGAAACATGGGGATCAGTCAATTAAACTAATATCTGTTTTATTAGCTTTTTTGGTGGATCGAAAGCCAAGTCAGAACAACATGAAAGAAGAGAGAGAATTCAATGAAAAAAAACATAATAATGTACTGTATTAGGAATAACAACCCAATAAATTCTGATTAATTAAATTGTTCTATGTATATACCTCTTTTTGTTTTTCCTTTGATTTCTCCACATCCCTCTTTGCTTCCTTTAATCTTCCCTCCATCACATCTTGAAGATCACCAAGAGACTGTCCCACTTGGTCTTCTTCATGGACGGGTTTTAACTTTCCTTTCTTATTTTTTATTCTTTCTTTAACATCATCAATTCTTCTTGACACATCATTTGGGTCAAGTGAGTCATTCATTAGATCATTCATTCTCTCTTCTTGCTCTCTCAGGTTGTCCTTCATAGAACGATTAACTGCCTAAAATGAAAACAAGACAAATTTTGAGGTCTCACTACCAAATGAGTCACATCATAGGTGAGATCAAATTGAGATAATCACCAAAATAGGTCTGAAGTCAATTTTGGACAAATTTACATTTAATCAATTATGATTACTATGGTACTTGTATTTCATTGCAGTATACTTTTTAAATCAGTTTTCACATATAAAATGTCCTTAATGCAGATTTTCTGAGATTTAATTGTCTTTTTTTTTCAATTGCTTTATGGACAATTTATCAAAACCGGGTTTCCATACATGACAATTTCAAATGCTCATATCTATTGATCTACTTATCCAATGAATGTCATTTAACATGTAGATTACAGCTTATATTACTGTATGTTCTATTGGAGGGTACCAATAACACAATTTTGGATTTTCTTATCAAGAGACTCATTTCGAGTTGATTAGGTGATCAGGAAAGAAGTATGGAAAGTAGGTAAAGACCTGCAGAATTGGACAGGAAGAAAGAAAGATTTTAACAAATATTTACTAACCAAAAAAAGAAAAGGTATTAATAAATTGGTAATAGAATCAAAATACCTCAAAACTATAGAAATATGTTTTTTAAGATGGATAAACTAAATTATTTTTTTGTATTATACAATCTTTGAACTTGTTTTAGTAACATTTATTCTCCTCTATTGTGTTTAAAATTCATCCATGCAAAATACAAAAATGTAGCAACACCTTTTACCTTACCTGTAATGCACCAAGTTGATCAACAAGTTTCTTATGCTTTTGATATCTGGCCTCACTAGCTTCTCCATCTTGCATCAGCTATACTTACCCCACAACACCTTGTACCTTAACTGTAATGCACCTAGTTGATCAACCAGTTTCTTGCACTCTTGTTCCCTGGCCTCATTACCTTCTCTATCTTACATCAGCTATAGTTACTACCACCCTTCAACACCTTGTACCTTACCTGTAATGCACCTAGTTGATCAACCAGTTTCTTGCACTCTTGTTCCCTGGCCTCATTACCTTCTCAATCTTGCATCAGCTATAGTTACTACAACCCTTCAACACCTTGTACCTTACCTGTAATGCACCAAGTTGATCAACCAATCTCTTGTATTCTTGCTCCCTGGCCTCGTTAGCTTCTCTATCTTGCATTAGTTTCTTGTTTTGAGATTCTAATTCTTCCTCTAATGCATGAATTTCATCCTGCAAAATAAGGTAGCAAACAAAAAAACTTTAGGTTCAAGTTCAGTACACACTTATTCAACCAAATAAAAATTCATACAACAATTCAACTACTTTACAATATGTTACATAAAGACACAAAAAGAACATAAGTAATTAACATCTTTAAAAAAAATCAGTTGCCAAAACACGATTCATACAAACACCTGCAACTAGGATAGGCATTTTTCAATGGCTAAATGCATAAAATTGTTGCAAAAAATGTAAGACATGCATGTTATAAACATTTCAATGTGATGTCACTCACAAAATTTTACTGCAAATAACCTAGCGTTATATCTAATAAAAAATATTTCATATAAACCGATCCAAAGTATTGAAACAAAAAAGTTTTTAAAGTCTTAACTTAAGATGAAAGAAGATGAAGTTACTAAAAGACTAAAATAATGTAAATGTTACATTTTTTTTGTTTTAAATTCTAATTTACTGTGTTAGACTGTTCATGGAACAATGTAACCTACAAGAGTAGAGAAAATGGAACTTCAGAATTTATTTCAATTTATTTTACATGATAAGAAACAAAGAAAATAACAAATGTAACTTACAGCTACATCAGTATCTCTGCCACTGAGGGCGGCCTTTAGTCTTTCGTTATCATCTCTTGTTCGTTTCAGCTTCTTTTCTAGCTCTGGTATATGTCTACTAGTCTCTGCCATAGACTGTTGAAGGGCATCGTTACCTTGCTTTAGCTCTGCTAGTGTAGCTTCTAGATCATCCACATACTAGGTGAAAAATAATCATACTTTTTTACAGTAACTAACATGCTTCAAGGAGGAAATTATGAAAAGGCACAAATTTTTAATTAATTGAAGACACCGGATGTGTGAGTTGTATGGCCGAGCGGTTAATGCAGGGAAACCCTGAACAATAGCAATAACAACAGCATGGGTTCGAGACCTGCACTCGCACCATGGTTCTGGTGGTGGAACAAGTCTTCTCGGATAAGGACTATAAACTGTAGGCCCAGTGTATACATACGGCTCGTGTGCACTATGAAGAACCCAGTACATCTTTCGAGACGAGTAGGGGGTTACCCCGGTGTACTGGTCCATACATCCCCTGCCGTGGACAGATGAATGAGCGCCTGTATCGGGCAACAGGACATGACCTTTAGGGGCGTAGAAAGTCATATGAATGTGTAACATCTGGTCCACAGTGCTTTGAGACTCTATTTTATAAGGCGCTATATAAATCAAACTACATTACCTTACATTACATATGTTCGTACATTATCTACAAATGGAGAATGCACAACTATTAACAGTCGTAAAACATAAAGCTACAAAAATTTCTATAAAAGCTTTCTGTGAATATATACGAGAGGACACCGATTTTAGAGGACACAGGATATAGGCGGAGTGTAGTGATCCTTTGAAAAAAACAACATCCTCTGACTAGGTAGGTTTACCATGTTAAATTACTAGGGAGACCTACCTAGAACCACAGCTCTACTGCGGTGTTGGTAGTTAGAAGTCTTAAATATCAAAGCCTGCTTGGAGGAGGCTATAAATGGTCTTAAATAACTTACAATCCCTTTAAAAAAAATAACATCCTCTCACAAGGTAGGTCTTCCATGTTAAGCTCCTAGGAAGATCTACCTAGAACCACATGAGATCTACCCAGTAATGTAGTATATAATTACTTTGTTGATGTTATTAGTGCTTTAAGGTCAATAAGTAATAACAGCTGTATTTTCCTATGTTCTTATAGAGCACTGCTGATCATATCCTTGGTAGTATCCCTTGATATGGTAGTTGCTGTGAAGCAGCTAACCCTAATCTGTACAGCAATTTGACCTCTCGGGGTCATTGTGTGTCAGATTACATAGGCCTGAACGCCCTGAACAGTGGAGTTTTGTTCTTTTGTTCTGCCGGGTAAAATCAATTACTTTAGGCGACGTTT
>JAOTQE010051483.1:0-20973 GCA_025631205.1 Nesometra sesokonis
AATACCGTGATAGGCTGTTAATGGCTTATACTCTAGGGGTGAAACAAGATCTAGGTTATACAGTGTTTTAAAATTATCTAACGTTGTCCGTCATTGAGTGTGATCTTAGCACGGCATAGTATTATATTTTTAGTGAGGCACACCTCCAAATAAAGATTTGACGCTATAAATAATTGGTAAATACATTAGCGTTACGTCAGAAAACATGTTTGTTTAGTTCTTATTCCTAATTGGATGTCATAAAAATATTTTTATTTTACATAAAAAGTTTTTGATAGGGTACTGATATTAAACAACATATTACTACAAGTATGAGAATACAAATCCTGTTTTCCTTGGTTAAATATTTTTTTTTCTCTAAATAAATTTATTGAAGAAGGTATTAAAGTACTATCAATTTAAAATAAAAATTTTAAACCATTATATTTTATACAATAATGATATATGATAATGATATTATAGTATATTGCCAAATTTGATTGAATCCAAAGCATAAAGACATTTTCTCTTGTCAGAGCTAGGCTCCACAGATTTTTATCTGACAAGCAAAAAAAAGGGGTTTACCAATTTTAGCTTGATTTTATGTACTTTTCCATTAACAACACTGTTTTGAGGTCATTTTTACTGCTTTTTGGCTTTGATTTAAATGTTTTATGAAAAAATTTTCATTCCTGATGATGACATAATTTATGCCAAAATACAGAATCCTGTTATGATGGCGTGTATCGCATTACTTGGAGTATACTTTCTTGTTTGGCTTTGTATCACTTACTTTTTCTTAAAATTCATCACATGCATCAACATTCTTCTTATGTGTGAAAAAACTTTGCATTAATTTGTCTTAATATGAATTATTTTCACTATAAGCCAAATTTTCTGGAAAAAGCAATCTTTACCCCATAATTATTGGGCTATAGGCTACAAAAACAAATTCATAACAGCCTGATCATGTTTGGGGTACAGGAGGGAGCGGAAATTTAGAATGAAGTACTACAAATAGGAGGATCTGAAGTTTTGCTAGTTTTGGGTGAGTTAACTGTACGTTGGGTACAATTGGACCCATTTTACATTATCTTTAAAAAATCTTTCAAAAATTTTTAAGAGCGGTACATTATATTGGGCCAAAGGGCAAGCCAGTACTTGCTTCATGACATTACGTGACACTTTACGGAGTAAAACAATAATTGAATGTGTAATACTCTATCTGGTTCCCAGTGCCTTGAAACTTATTATATAATGCAGTACAGTATATTAAATTGATTTAAAGTATAAATTACAATGTACATAATAATTTCTTTTCAGAAATTATGTTAAAGAAATCTTTAAACTAATGCGAAACAAAATAAAGTGGTATACATTGTATGTTAATATCCAGTTCATTCAGCTTGTTTGTTAGCTCATTACTCAAGTACTCTATTTTGGTAACTATACTGTATAAATATATTTCGGTTTCCGTTAAGTTTTTCTATTTTTCATGTTTTTATAACATTCAACAACATTAAAATGATTTCTCTCATATTTTTCTTATATATATTTTTTCTAGTAGAAGAGTCATCAATTTTAATAATTTTTGTTCATTTTTCAACATAATTCAAATTAATAATTATTACATAAATACCAAAATTGTTTTAAAATTAATAATTATAAAATATAAATACCTGAATTGTTTTAACAGTTTTTTAAAGAAAACAAGTTTATTTAGTGTATTATTATATAGTACAATTTATTTTAAGTTTTAATAATTTTCTACTAAAATTTGTCATGATATTTTATCCCATTCACATAAGAATTTTTATTTTTCAACATAATTCAAATTAATGATATAACATAAATACCTACTGTAAATTGTTTTTCATTTTTTAAGGGAAACAAATTTATTTAGTTTATTATATTATACAATTTATTTAAAGTTTTAATAATTTTCTACTAAAATTTGTTATGATATTTTATCTCATTCACATTAAGAGATTTTATTTTTCAACATAATTCAAATTAATAATATAACATAAATACCTACTGTAAATTGTTTTTCATTTTTTAAGGGAAACAAGTTTATTTATAGTGCATTATATTATATAATTTATTTAAAATTTTAATAATTTTCTACTAAAATTTGTCTCATGTGATATTCTATCTCATTAATTCACATTAATGGTTTCTATTTTCAAAATAATTGTTTTCACAATTAAATATTTTACATTAAGGTACAGTAAATATCTTACTGAATGGTTTTTTAACTTTGTAAAGAAAACAGATTTTACTTTTTTGCAATATAGTTTATAAATTTATTATTTTTTTACTAAATTTGCTTGATATGAATAATGAACTTATTAATTCTCATTAATATTAAAACTATATTTTCAAATATAATTTTAAGAACTATTATAATATTAATTTGAAAGTTTTAGTTTTTTTTTCAACATTTTTCATGGAAGTTGGTTTAATTAATATGGTTGTACAATGATAACCTTCATATACTTAATATTTTTGTAATTAAAAATTTCGTAGACATGATGAATTCACAGATTAATAAATTTTTTCCAGTGTAATGAACTATTAATTATTATAACATTAATATACAGTAATACCATACTATAGGTTGTTCAGCTTGGTAGAGGAAATGTGTTTTATTTAATATGATTTAGTTACAAATTTGTATATTTTTAAAAATGATATTGCTTGGTATGATTTATTAACTCTCTTAAACATTAGGTTATAGATACCTATAATAGATTGTTCTTTAAAAGAAATACATTCAGTTTTTTGTAATAAAATTTTATGTCATACTGTTTTTTGAGGAATTCAACAATTACATACACATTTTTTACCAAATTTTACCAACCCCCACCCTTGTTGCTATTTGTTTATTTACCACCCATACCCTGTACATATTCAATGCTGTTGATTTTCACAATCAGTAAGACAATATTTTAAATAACTACATACAATATGCATACATAAAACCTATTCTGAACCACATCCCCTCCGACCAATCTTAACACACTACCTCCTACCCCTCTGTGCATATGTAATTGTTGAATTCTCCTTTGCATACTTTTTTACTAATTTGTTTTAATTAACTCCTCAGTTCTCAATATTTTTTTTTATTTTCAAATATTCTATCAATTAATATAATATTCATGTGCAATAAATATCTTAAATTGTTTTTTTTTTTGACAAAATTTGCTTCGTATGAATACTTATCTCAAAAATTCTCAGTAATATTTTTTTTATTTTCAAACTTAATTCTATTAAATATTTAAACAAATATCCTAGATTGTTTTTCTCTTTGTTAAGGGAAATATAGTATTTTAATACCCTTGTAATAACTATATAATTTATGAGTACTCAATTTAATTGACATGATAAAATAACTAATCACTTCCTATTAATAGTTTTATTTTTTCCAATGTACTATTATTTATTATACCATTAATGAAATACATTAGATTTGTTGTGTAACTTTTTAAGGAAATGATTTTAGTTTTTTTTTTTATAATTTATATAATTTATTTTTGCTAAATTTGATATGATGAATAACTCATTAAAAATTATCAACATATTTTATTTTCAAATATAATGAACAACTGTACATTACCTTACTGTACAATAGATTTTTTAAACTATTAAAACGAAATGTTTACAGTAAGTTTTTTGTTAAATTTATTCTTTTCTTTTATAAAATTTGATATGATGATCTAATTCAATCAGTCTTGTTTTAATTTCCAGTGTAATTAATTATTAATTAATGTAAATACCTTATATGATTGTTTTTCAATTGGTAAAGGACATTTTTTTTTATCGTATTAAAAAGTTTGCGTCACTATTTTTACTAAATTCGCTTGTTATGAACTTAACTCATCAATTTTTTTTTATAGTTTTCAAACGTAATTCTCTAACAATGTAAATACCTTAGGTTGTTTTTCTGTTTATTAAAGGAAATGTGTTTTAGTATAACCATAATAAAATTTATATATAAGTTTGTATAATTAATTTTTCCTAAATTTGCTTCATGTGATGAACTAACTCATTAATTCTCATTAATTTCTTTTTATTTTCCAACGTAATTCACTCCATTCTCATTTATTTTATAACGTAAATTCACAATACATTGTTTTATCATCATGTGTTATTCGATTAAAGTACATCAACATCGTTCGCTATGATGCATTTCCGTCGAAAAAAAAAATTCTGATTTTGTTTACCGGTAGAAATTACGTAAAGATGTCCTGAATTTACAAAGGAATTTTCGGATGATGTCAAAAGTTCAATTGTTTAATTAATAAGAATGGTGATTAACTGTGTACAGTATGTTATTCCCATTCTAAACGAAATATTGTTTATGATAGTACTCAAACGATTCTATGACATCATATATTGTAAGACCATCTGCTGTAAACAAGGTGGCTAGGTTGTTTGTTAACATCATGAATGAGTTACATCAATGATTCATCCTTGCTCAAAATATAATATCCTCACCTTGATATCTATTTCTTTTCTTATTTGCTATAATTAAATTGTTTATCATCTTCTACAGTACTTAAAAATAGAATTGTATTAAAATAGTTTATATGTTTCATATTTTCAAGACCAATTAGTTGACTTATTTCAGTTTGCTTCGAGAGTATAGTTTTTTACACTTATTTGAGATTACTGTGTAAATGGGCTTATTTATATTGAATGAACTTATGAATTTGAAATAGATAGTATAAAAATAAAGCCTATGCCAAAAGAATGTAAAAGTGGTAATTTTTTGTATGTGTAAAATTTCGCATTTTTTGCCCGATTACTATAATAACACATTATTTTTGCAAATTTTAATTTTTACTACATTAATTTTTATGGAAATAAATGTTCACATTGTTTTTATTTTTGAAGTATCTAATTTGCACACAAAAAGTTTGAAATTTAATGTTCCATAGAAATTACCACCTTACAGTATATGTTTTTTAACTAGGACACTGTCATGCATAAGAGTACATGATATCTGACTAAACATGTTTGTCATTTATACATTAATTGGAAACATGTATTCAAACATTTGAGAAAACATTACCATGATGTTACTTTGATTAAATTTTGCGAAATAGAAAATAAATCCAACCGAAAAAAATCTATTTATGAGGATGATTAAAATATTTTACCAAAATTGAAATATCCAAAAAAAAGGAAAAACAAAATAATTAAATATTCTAAAGTACTGTTATGTTGCTTACATTTTATTATAAAAAAGTTGTTGTTTAATGTAGTTTTTACAAGTTGATTAAATGCCCATTTCATTCAATTTCCAAGAAATTAAAACATTTTAAATTTGAATATATTGCATTCAAATTTATAAATATACAGATCCAGGGATGTCACCAGCTTCTTTGAGTACCGGACGGCAAACAGCGCCCCCTTTTTTGTGAACTGTGACCCACCCATACGCACACAATGACTCATGCTGTCAAGCATGCGATGAACAATAAAGATGGGCAGTTATTTCATTACATTACAAAACTGACCATAGAACAAAAGCTGTAATCTTTTGTTTTAGTAATAAGGTTAGGATTTCTATTGTTTTTCGACGTCAGTCACATACTTTATTGAAGTTGACAATTGTTAAGGGTAGAAATAATAGTGGTGTTCGCTAGCCTAGAAATGCTTAGGAATAATACTGGTGGCCGCTAGCCTAGAAATGCCGGACGGAAAAGTCGAGTGCAGTGTGGTGACATCCCTGCAGATCTACAATATTTATGTCATTTTAGTAATTGTTAGTACAAAAAAATGCAAAATAAGGACAGAATTATTTTTTGGAGGGATCTTATATTTTCCTCCTCTAAAGACACTAAATCTAGTAACCAACAACGAGCTTATTGTGGAGAAAATAGCCTGGACGGCATACACATAGATACGATACAGCCTGTTACCCTAACAATGGGGATCATTTCGAAAAAGTTGTCTAGACTGATTCTAAAAAAATTGATAATTAAAAGCTTTTTCCTATTGAAAAACTAAAAAAAGTATACAGGTAATTAATGGTTTATTAATTTAGAATTAATAAACAAGTAAATTTCCAAAAAAATTATATTTTTTGGTCGATTTTGGAAGGAATCCCGCTTTAATATGAATGTTCTTCTATTGTATATTCTTCTATTGTAGGTTGTTATATGGGTCGACCCTCTGGATGGGACCAAGGAATTTACTGAAGGTTAGTTTGACAATTTAATATTGTACCTCAAAGTATAAATAATTATTAATTTATTTTTCATTATGTAATGAAAAATAATATACTGTAATATTGTATGCATATTTTTGGGGAATATGAAAAAATATTGTATTCATTGTGGAAACATTTTTTAATTCATTTTTGACTCATACAATATATTGCCGTAGCTCATACAAAATTGTTCTATATAACAAAACCTTTTCTTTTTCTTTACAATTTTAAATGGAGAATGGGAGAATATTTTTTAGCCCTATAATTTTATTGATATCATTTAAATGGTTTTAATTTTGCTTCTTGTCTTCTATTCAGCCAACACTTTTGTTTTATTCCTTTATACAGTATGTTGTATTGAAGGCAATAAATTTCAACTTTAACTCTAGGTGCTTCTACCAGGAGACAGATTTAGAGGGGGTGTAGCCTGTGCTCATCTCCCTCCCATATCATCAATGTACTAGTGCATCCCATACCATATATTACATGTTCTGCTTTCGCCAAAAAAATAAAATATAGACAAGTATTTGACAATTATATCACAGTAGATTTGCAAAAACATGCAAAAAATCCAAATAATAGTCTTTTATTTATTTTTTGTTTTTTGCTTGTCAAATAAAAAAAATTCAGGTTACAACCACCGGTTCGAAATTCCGGATCCACCTATGTAAACTAAGAGAAAAACATGAATCGGTAACAATGTAAGCATGAGACAAGACAAAATCAAATAAACCATGCACATTATCACGCTGCCGCTGACCCTTGTGGGCCCCACAACATCTACCCCCAGATAAAGGAAGAATACTCTCTTCTAGGTAAACTACCTGAATTTTGTAAATCTGTGGTTGGAAAGTCTGCTCTAGTAATGGGATATCTACTAGGTAACTATTTAAAATAAGAAGGTAGCATAAAGAAGTCACAAATTGCCCACAGCAACATGTAGGTTTCAATTTTATATTATATTTTTATTATTAAATATTGTAATTATTTTTTTCAGGTACAAAGTACTTGGACCATGTCACCGTACTTATCGGTGTTGCCGTGAACGGCAAACCAGTAGGGGGCGTCATTCACCAGCCGTTTTATAAGTTGGATACCGATAGCCAAACGTACATCGGTAGAACCATGTGGGGTGTCGTGGGCTTGGGTGCGTTCGGTTTCAAACACGAAGACCAAACACAAGGCAAGAGAATTTTAACGACCACAAGATCACACGGCACAGAAGCAGTGCAAGAAACTCTAGCGGCCATGGAGCCGGATGAAGTGCTACGTGTCGGAGGTGCAGGACATAAGGTTAGTAGTGATCAGGGTATCATTGTTACTACCAGGGGTGGATTGAAGTGGGGCTTAACAGGCTTAAACATCCCCTTCCCCCCACTCCCCAAAATAATTTCAATTGGAATTAAAAATCCTAACTAAACATAACAGTGGGACTGTTAAATGAATATGTAGTGATGTTAAAATGAAATTCATGCAAGTAATGAAAATATGAAAGCGAGGCATGGGCAGTAACATCAAAAACATGTACGTGAAGTCTTTAGATATGGCACCTAGAAGAAGAAGAAAAATGAAAATTTTTTTTTTTTCATTTTGTTAAAACCAAGTCGGACAAAGGCCATTAATCAACATTTTTCTTCAAAAAGTATATTGACACCAGCGGTTTCTGGAGGTTCCATTAATTCTGAGGGATGTTCCATATTTAGAAAGAATAGGCATATATGTGGGTTTCATTTATGTACAAGTTTATCGTTCATAGACTATCAACAATACTATTGGTTTGTGTTATCTTCAGATGCCTTTCATGTAAAATATTGAGTTTGATATCATTCTAAAAATCATATAATTCGCCATCAGGCAACTTACAAGTCTAAAAACAAAACATAGATTTTCTTTTACTACTTCTTGTGGGTCCGTCTTGACATTGAAACCCGGTCGAAAAGATTGGTGATTGGTATGGGTATGGTTGTTTCAACTTGGCACCTGAAGTTTCTCAAAGGTTCCATTTATTTTGAGGGATGTTATTCCATAATTCCATTTTAATTTTTATACAATATAGATGCCATTAGCTATAGATGCCATGGACTATGAACACCATTAAAATTGGTAATATTTAGATCCCTACATGCAAAATATTAAGTTTGGTATCATTGTGACCTATCAGTTATGATCTTAAAATGTTAACATTTTCCTATAAAAGTAATCTTTTTTTCATAGAAATATAACAATTATATGTTTTTTTTTCATTAGGTACTGCTAGTACTAGAAGGACGTGTGAGTGCATACATATTTGCAAGTATGGGGTGCAAGAAATGGGACACATGTGCACCAGAGGCCCTTCTGGTAGCAGTTGGAGGTAAGAAAATCATGTTACAAGTCCTATTTAACATCAGTCATTATCAAACAAAACCACTTGCTACCAAGCACAACCACTTGCTACCAGCACAACCACTCACTACCAAGCACAACCACTTGCTACCAAGCACAAACATTCACTACCGAGCATGACCACTTGCTGTCAAGTGCAGCTACTTGCTACCAAGCACACCACCTGCTACCAAATGCATTCACTTGCTACCAAGCGCATCCACTCCCTACCAAGTGCAGCTACTTGTTATCAAACACAACATTTTGCTACCATGCTACCAAGTTACATTGCTAGGCCTGAATACTTTGAATAAAATTGTAAAAGAACTCAAACTGTTTTGATTTTTTTTTATGTGAGAGTAACGTCAGAAAAGGTTGTAATTGATTAACCTTCCTTTTCTACCGCTTCACCTGGCGAGAATTGGTCTTATGGTAATACAGGACGATAAAAAACCTTATGAAAATATACTGGGCTAGTAAAACATCCCCTGGACTAGTTAAAAACTGTACCCAACTAGCCCAGTTGGCAAAAAAATTAAGGCCTGCATGGTTCTCATCCTGTAAGTAGCGAGAACATTGTCAGTTGGATGAGACAAATAAAATATGTTCATATTAAATGTAGGCAATATGTGAGCTGTCACCTCAAAATGAGTAGTGTTGTGCAAAAAACGGAAATTTAGTTATAGTCGAATTTGGATAGAAGGGATTATAAGCTTTACATTGGTTTTTAAATGAGGTTCATAGCTACAGTATAACCAGAGAAAAATCATTTTAAAACATTGGTGTAGGAAAACACACTTTGGAGAAAATCGACTTTAAAGATAAACAACTGTTGACTTCCTGTATGTTTTTCCATTAACTTTGAAAAACAGCCTTTACAAAATGTAGTTCAAAAGCATGTTTATTGTAAATAAACATAAACAGGAAGTTTGTAATCAAAAAATTTAATTAATAAACTTAACAAAACAACAAGAATCTCGTTTTTGTGAAATTTTGACTTTCTATTTTTGTGAATATCTCGAAATGGCGTACAACACAACACATTTTGTCACGAGACCTCACATATGTAGTGTTATGTAGTCATGGATATTAAACTTTAATGATTCATAACCTTGCTGATAAAATTATTCTATGTTATAGGTCCACTGATATTTAAATATACACATTCAATTACCATTAATTATCAGTTTGATATCATAATTATTATTTAGTAAATCCTCTCCATATGTTTTAAGTTTCTTGAAATGTCATACCAATTAAGATGACATAAACTTTCTTCAGTAGATTCAAAGTCTTTACGACTGACTCCTACTCATTGGCCGAGTACGTCGACCCAAAATGACAACAAAGTTTAAACATTTACAGCAAAGCCACTTTATTTATGTGAATCAATATTTTCACAGCAAAATAATTTCAGACTTTTTTTCACTACCATCTCAAAAATTTTAGTTTTTAAATCTACATTACTTAATAATTAAAAAAAAAAATAGATTACAAATTTAGTAGTAATTGTTTCTATAATTATTCCTATAAAGATAATACAATAAAAACTTCATTCATCCTACCTAGGGAAACAACTATGTCAGCTGATATACCGTTATTGTAAAAAATGCAACCTGGGTCATCCAAGCCGGGTGGCATTGGCGACGCAACCGAGGGTGGGGGATCCTCTTCCCCCTTTTCATAGATATAACTATATGCAAGAGTTCTTTTTAAGTAAAACCCAAAACAATATTGCTTACTTTGTAAACATGTTTCATTGACTATCGGTCAACATCGTCAGTACGATTGTGGCTTGTGTTCTAAATTCTTGGTTTCTGGTGTTTTTTGTTTGGTTTTACTTAAAAGAACTCTCGCATCTAATTTGATCAACTGTTGTATATTTATGGATATTACATAATTAAATCAAAATATTTTGATTTGATTAACCAAAATTCAATTAAATAGAAATTAAAGAATAGCATTGGGCCTAAGAGGAATTTTTGCCTAGACTCAACATTTAAAAAAAAATGTGGGTCCGTCAGAAAATCTTTTTTTAGGATAAATTTATGTAGTTCTTACAACTTCCAGGATAATGTAAGTTTTTAGTCAAAAATTCAAGGTGAAAAATAAAATATCCATACAGTTGAACCTGTGCAGACACCTCTCGTAAGCGGACACCTCCCATAAGCGAATTCGGACACTTTTTTTTCTTAAAATTTGGATTTTTTGTATATAAATTTACCTCTCATAAATGGAAATCCCTGAAACTTTAGTGATTTTCCTGTACAATGAATAAAGATGTCTGTACAATAGTACTTACACTTATTACTTATATTGTTATGGCTGAGAATCATATTACTGAACCAGTTTCTAAAATGATTAAAAAAAATTAATAAAACACAGAATGAAGTGTCTAGAAATTTGAGAGGTCATTTGTGCTGAGAAAGCTGTGAAATGTGAGACATAAGGACGTATACATAATTTTACAACTTTGGCCTTGTATGGTCGGAAATTCTCGTAAGCGGACACCTCCACTTTTTCTGGACCCGAGGGTGTCCGCTTTGTTTAACTGTACTGTATTGAAAAGAAAGAAACAAGAAAGAACCGACCCCGATTTTCAAAATTAAGCCTTGTATAAAATTGTAATTTTAAAATGGCATATTATTACAGTTCCTAGAAAAACAATTTTGTTAAATCTTTGGCATTTCTAACCCGAGAAACAAAGACAAAGCTGACTCTAATTTTCAAAGTTAAACCTTATATAAATGTATACTTTTAAAATTATATATTATTAAAATTCCTAGAAAAATAGTTTGGTAAAATCTTTGGCATTTCTAACGTCTAAAGTAAATCATTGTAAATCTAAAGAAAATCAATTGATGATATTATCACATTAGGATGGTACACTTTCAACTCCCTCGAGAGAACTCCAAAACCATTACAACATGCGCTCAATTTCTCAAAAGATGAAGATTGATTAAAACGTCTGTGAGCGTTATATTATTTTCACAAGTTTGTGATAAAGATAGCAAAGCTTGTCAACTATGATGCAACCAGTGTGTGGGATGTATCTCACAGTCGTATAGAGAGTCATGGACATTCTTTAATGTATTATAAATTGCCTTGTTTCACTCATCCTTTACTGATTATCTCAGTACTTTGTCGGACATGTGGAGTATTCAAATGTTGTACAGGTATTTTAAAATGAGAGGTCTCGGCACAAAATGAGTTGCGTCGTATGTGAGGTCAAATTGAGATAATCACAAAAATTTGAGGTCTGAATTGACTCGCAGCATATGTTAGGTCTCGCCACAAAATGAGTCGCATAGTAGGTGAGATCAAATTGAGATACTGTAATCACCGAAATAGGTTTGGAAAAAAAAAAAAATTTGAGAAATTTATGAGTACCGTGGCATTATAATTAATTAATGCTGGTCCGCCAAGAACTCTTCCGAGATCTCCGCTTCAGCTGCTCTGCTCAATTCCATAACAAGGTTTCTCCATGTTGTCCTATTTTCTGCTTTTACTCTTAGTGTTCTAAGATCGCCGTGGCATTTACATTTCATAAATATAATTTAAGGTTAGTTTTGATGTCAGATCATGTCTTTTATGCATATTTTCTCTAAATTGTTTTATTTTTAGAATACTGTGTAAGAGATTTTCTCAAAATCATTGAAAACTCAAATGGTCACATATTTGGATTTCCTTATCCTAAGAATGTCATTTAAAGTTTAGATTACAGGTCATCGTATTATACTCTATTGGAATGTACCAACAACTTTTTTCCCATTTTCCAAACTATGAAACTTGGTTTGTGATGAGCCATACAAATGTTTTAAATGAACTAGAGTTAAATCTTTCAAAATAGACCCTCTAGAAAACTGAATTTCCTTTTTTGAAGTTTCCAACATCATAAACGTAGGCAAACTTGACTCTAAAACAAATTTAAGAAAACTGAACAGAATGTATGGGGTGGTGGAAGGCTGGTGGTGGAATTAAGTACTTGCTTGTCAAAAGTCGCAGACCACGCCCACTCGGGTTTGGGGAAGGGCACACCCCCCTTTTGTTTGGATCCATACCTGATAGTTTTTTTTTAGAAAAATTAAAATCAGTTACCATGGAAACTTCTTAAAGAATAAGTTGGTATTTATTTTTGTTTTTAAATTTTTATCTTTTCTCCACTTTACTTGCAAACAAAAAGTATTCAAAAAATAAAATAAATTTGCGATATATAAAACTTTAAAAGTTTTTATTTAAATAAGCAATTAACTGGAAAGCATAACATAGTTTGTATTTATAAAATAGTGTATTAAACTAGCTATCATTGTGTTCAAGTTCAATAGTATGTAGAATATACTAAGCAAAATAATATAGATTGGAACCATTTTAGCATTAAAAATTACTACTTTATGTTCAAACTGTTAACCATTACAGAACCGTCGTACTTTACAACACTTGTCTTTTATATCATGTCACATACAACAGCAAGTTTTTTTCTGAACTTAACAGGATGAGAGATAATACAATGTTTTTAAACCAAATCAAATTATGTTACAGGGGCAGATTTAGGGGGTGGTGCGCAGCTGGCGCGCCCCCCCTCCTATTATTGTCAAAATGTATTTGCACCCTCTCCCTTATATTAGGTCCAAAATCCACCATAAAGACCAAAAATATACATCATACATGGGCTAAAACAGTGGTACCAGAGCACTAAAATGGGGAAATAACCTTTTTTTTGCTCGTCACAATAAAGCTGGCAACCACGCCCACACGGACCTGGGAAAGGCTCCCCCCTCTCATCGGCTAGAGTGTAGCCAAGTTGCGAGTCCGAGACTCTTTAAAAACAACCTAAAATTTGTAATCCATTGATTTTGAATATGGTTCCATGATTGTTCTGTAATGCTGATCCTCCTTATTTGAGATTTTAAGTTTTATTGTAAGTTAAATTACTTTTGTTAATTTTGAGGGAAAATACATTCGTAATACTGTAGATATTTTAAAATAAAGAAAATTGAATTAAAGTGTGGATTATTTTTTTAATTACAAAGAAGTTTGAACTTTATTATTCATTTAATATTTTAACTTTGTCATAGTTATTTTGTACTTTACTATTTTATGGGTTATTTACTTGAATAAAAAGTCTTCTTTTTTTAATTTTACAGGTAAGCTAACTGATGTACATGGAAATGTATACAGGTATGACAAGGATATTACGCACATGAACACCGGGGGAGTGGTTGCAGCATACAGAAAACACGACTTCTACATTGAAAGAGTCCCAAGATCAATTAAAGACGTACTTCCGTCGCAGTGAATATGAAGAAGGGGGTTTAGTTCCTTGGTGCTCGCTAACCCTTCCCACCCCAGCAGGGGAGGTATTTGATACGTTGAGGATGAGTAGGAGAGTGCTGAAAGCTGAATTTTAGAATTGATTGACTGATGACGAGGATGTTAATAACGAGATAGGCTTCTAATGATGAAGTTTGTTTGGAATGTCACTTTGAAGATTAGGGATGTAAGAATAAAAATGATTTTATCTTGAATTTTCTTTATTGTAGTTTATCGTAAATACCCTGGTATAAGCCCACTACCTTTGAACATATAATTCTAATCAGAATATAATGTGGTCACATACCCTAGTATAAGCCCACTTAACCTTGAACATGGAATCTCAATCAGTGACTGATGTGGACATATATCCTGGTATAAGCCCACTAATTTTGACAATAAAATCCCAGTTAGTGTGTGATTTGGACATACAGTATACCCTGGTAGGCCCACTTCATTGAACATTGAATCCTAGTCAGTGTGTGATGTGGACATACACCCTGGTATAAGCCCACTGCATTAAACTTGGAATCCAAGTCAGTATATGATGTAGGTGTACACCCTAGTATAAGCCCACAAACTTTGAACATGGACTTAACAGTGTGTGATGTGGACATATACCCTGGTATAAGCCCACACACTTTGAACGTTGACTCACATTTAGTATGTGATGTGATCAAATACCCCAGTATAATCCCACACTTTGAACATGGAATCACAATAATTTTTGGATAGGGCTTATATGAAGGTTTGGAAAATGTGTTAAGAAACTCATATTTTTAAATAACTCAAATGTTGGGCTTATAACCAAGTGAGTATGGAATTATTGTAAAAGAATTATTGTCTCTTTGGAAATGACAAAAATAAATTTTGAAAATTAACTTGCTCCTATGTCTTATTAAAGTAACAAAACAGTAACAACTGACAGATATTAATTTTTTTAATTTTTAGGTACTGTATACAAAACATCAGATGACAAATAAAACAAAAAAAGCATTGAGAACAAAACTTTGGTAATACAGTCAATGTTACCCTGAGGATTGCCAAAAGTATGTGACACTATCAAGGTGGCATAACGCTGTTGTCAAAACACAAACAAAATAACATTGATTAAAATTACTTATTAACAAGTTAAAATTACTTACAACATATGGTTAAAACAAAATATAAAATTTTAGAGTAAAATATAGATGATGCAGCAAGCTAATCTACTAGTATATATCAAAGTGATCGTATCGAAAAGTGAGCTCTTTTAAATTCTTCATTTTTATTCAAGTTTTTAACTCAATTTTTTAAAAGCAGCAAGTAATTTTCAAAATATTTTTTAAAATTTTCAAGTGACATTACATCTTTTACCTCAATCCAGACTTTCAAATTTTATTTGAAAAATTATGTTAATATACCCGTATATGGTAAAGGCATGTCCATGTATGGTCATTATGTGGTATCATCATGACCATATATAGGCACTTCAAAGTTTCTTAGCAAAAAGAAAAAAACAATTTGAAATTAGAAAAATGAAGGAAATATTACAAATGTTTAATAAATTTGTTTTTTATACAACTGAAAATATAATTAAAATGAACAATTACATTTTCAGTTGTAAACAATATTTTATACATCTATTGATATATTCTAGTATTATTATTATTGGAAAAATTTGATAAAATTGATGTAGATTTACTTTTCATACAAAACAAAAACAATAATTTGTTTAAAAAAGATTTTACATTATCTTGTTTAAAAATAATAATTTTGTGCCAATTGATATTCGGTGCTTTCAGACAATTGAACAATATTTGTTCTATAAAAAATTATGGTATATTATTAATTCTGTAATAAATGTTTCTTTTACTTGACTAATTGAATTAACAAAGTTTGTGGGACCATTAAAACTGAACAATTTTGTCATGTAATGTGCTTAACAATCAGATCAATTTTTTAAGTATCTTGGTTTATTTTGACAAGTGAAATATTATTTACTCTATTACTACTTCTTATGATGAAATTGCTCTCTCTGAAAGGAGTTGCTCGGGTACCTTATCATTCTATTAGACCCTATCCAAATTTCCCACTAGTCTAGGGGATCGTATGCCTGTGTCATCTCCTCCAGTGGTGTCTGTCTGTCCGGTGCTGATAGTGGTGCTGTCATTGCCCATAAATCTTATCCATGGTTTTTTTGCTTTTACTTTTCTATCTTTGATTTTAGATTTATGTGCTATATTTAACTTATAATTGGACAGCAATCATAAAGTTATCCAAAACAAACTAGATTACGTTTTCAGCTTGTATTTTTCTTCTTGAACGTCACATCCAGTCTCTTAGCACACTAGTATTAACAATATAATATGACATTTATATAGCGTTTATTGCGAAGGCCTCTAAGCACTTCACAATTATTACCCCCGGTCCCGGTCATTGGAACACGCCTATGGATTACAATCCATTCCACAATGTTGCAACTGTAATCAGCACATATGGAATTTGCACCTCCCAGGTACCATTTATGCTCCTAGGTGGAGATAGGCAACTTAGGGTAAAGTGTCTTGCCTAGGAACATAAACAGCTGACCAGAGTGAGTCTCGAACCACCGATTGGAAGTCCGAAACGCTACCGCTGCGCCAACTGCTATTATGTTAAGTCTATATATCAGCAACACTACTATTATCAAATGTTGTTTCATTATATTAGTGGTGGTGTAGCTTCGTGGATTACATGATTGCCTTTGAATCCAAAATCCCTGGTTCAATCTTCACTCGATCCGTGGTTCTTATGAAAACAATACCACTCTCTTAACTTGCAATCTCTTCGGATCCAAAACGAAATGTGGAGAACATTTTTTGGTTAACGTCCAGCACACAGCTTCATCCATTTTTTTTTTTGGATTGTTACCCCCCCCCCCCCCCGATTAACAATCGCATCTGGATATATCTGTCCTGTAGATGACAATTTTTGTTTGACATGAATACAATTTTAAAATTATATATATACTTTATTGTTCACATAAATAAATTGTTAGTACATAATTTGAATTAAAGTGATATTTATTTTGTTGGATGTTTGATATTTTATGAGTTGTATAAATATGGTATTAATCGATATTAGCTGATTTTGATACAAAATTTATATTTGATAGCGAGGAAACTGGATATATTTATTATTTTATCTAAAAGAAAAATAATGTTAAATTTAGAAAAAAAGGTTGTCATTTCATTTTTTATCAAATATACATGTTAAGGTTATAGATTTTTTTTCTAATTTTTGTAATGTAATGGTTTGTTTCATTGGTTGTTTGACCAAATTTGCAATGTGTTCATCCAATCACATTGTTTGATCTATAGTATAGTACTTGTAATTTGTTACAATATGTTTGTGATGATATTTTGTGAATTTGTGGCGATTTTTGTTGTGGACGTCTTTCCATATATTACAGTCTCATCATTAATGTTGTCTTCTAATTTATTCAATAATTTAAGCTGAAACCATTTATATTCTTAAATATATTCTATAAAAAACAAACACTGGAAATTTAACGTGAAAACTAGTTTAAGAATATTTACCATCATTCCAGTTCTGTATTTGCATTGAGTAGTCCAAGCGGGCATATTTATGTGCACGCGAGAAGCCAGACTTTAGAACCTCTCCCTTGTTCTTGTGGTGGTTTTCGTAACTAGAAGTAGAGCGTGTCCAGTTTTGAACGGATGTACATGATATCCGAAAGGTCCACTAATCAACTTCAAGTAAGAAAGTATAATATTCCTGATGATGACATAATTTATGTGGAAATATTGAATCTTGTCACGATGGCGTGTATCTCATTGCTTGGAGTATGCATTATACTTTCTGTACATGATATATAAAGACAAAACACATTTGTTTTGATCTATAAAGGATTAATATAATTTAAATAAAAATGTAAGCAATGAAATACACTTCAGAGATTTTATTTGGTTTTATGTAACTCGTTGTTACTCCGAGACACCGGTATCAGTTCTAAATAACATTCATAGAACATAAAGAATTCAAATTTTACGAATATTGAAATCCATTAACAATTTAATAATGCAAATAAATGAACAGCGCGAAAATCAGGAGTTAGGAATTTGGTGACTAGTAGGGCTAACGGTAAGCAAGTTTAAAGTGGGTTATTCGTTTTTAAATATTCGTTATTTTCATAGTTAAATCCACTACTAAAACATTATATAAAGTATACTAAAACACTTTCATTGGTTTACGTTTTGTTATGTTTTTGTTTCTATCAGGAATCATTTCTTTAGAATGTTTTAAAATGCAACGGATCAGATTTATATTTTAACAAATCCTCACACCCCGAACCTTTTAACTGACCGCGATGTCGGTTAAAACACACTTGGAAGCCCTACGTGGATGATATAGCAATGTAGATCTTAATAATTATATGGAAATGTGATGGTTAGAATGTGAACGCATTCAAATATATCCGTCTGCAATAATGTTTTTTTATTCTTGATGAAGACACTGTAATTCCTTTAATCCCAACACGATGGCGTGTATTTCAATAGACCTACTTGAAGTAGGCCTATGTATTAAAGGAAAAGATCCAATATTGTTTTTTTTTTTTGGGGGGGGGGGACTTTTCATACCAGCGAGCTCGTCTTGGGTTTAAATTTGAAAAGCAAAAACAAGGTTAATTACCCTATATTTCAGGTTTGTTATATTTGTCAAAAATAATAGTAGCCCTATTCCATTTTAGCGCATGTCATATGGGGGGGGGGGGGACATGCACTTTTGAATGTGGGACGCCAGGTATGTCCTTCCCGCCCCAAAAATTCTCCTTCCCCTGGTAGGCCTACTGTGCCTTAATGTGTTCTTACACATTTTACTAGTTTTCAATTTCGCGCATTTTCAGAGTCGTGCGATTTCTTTTGTGGGTTTTGAATTAGTTTGATTTAGTATTGTAAACACAGCTACCTGTCAAATTACGAATTAATGATACATGACAAAACGGTAACACCCACCGCTTTACACAATTAGCAAAACATCATCGTAATTATTGACTGCTAGCGGTTACAGATATTCGTCATCATTTGTTGTTCACACATTCCTGACGTAATTAGTTTGTGTGTCCCTCTTGTCATAGCTGCACTTGTGTGTTACGAGGTGTACGCGCAAGTTGTACGTCATAGATTTTGGTGTTTGAGGTGTTCCTTGTTTGTATTTTTAAGTCACAACCCACAATCAAACGTCCTTTTAATGCGTTTACAAAACAATTTAAAGATTATTAATAGATAATACATGTTTTGAATTGAAAAAGGTGGTATATTGACGCGAACTTTCTGCGTCATAAATTACGTTAAAAAAGAGTCGATATACAATGTTTTCTTTCATATTCACAACCCACAATTATTTACGTATCTAAAGGTATTCACAAATATTTGAAAGATTATTTATAGGTATATAATACATGTTTTGAAACGGAAATGCGGTATATTAACACATCACGTCATAAATTGCGTTAAAAAGACTTATTAATTAATACCGGGTTTACATTTACAACCCACAGTTGAAATTTACGTATTTAACAAAAACATTACTTGTTGCATAAGGAAATGGAGATGAGGAAATATATGCATTCTTCGATTACAGAAATATTAAGAAAGGTGTTGACTGTAGATGTTAATGACTTTGTTATGATTTCTTGTGACGTCATATGTTATGTATCGTTTATGCAATTAAAACTCAACCTCTAATTAAGGATCATTTAAGGTAATACAATTTGTGTGGGGTTATCTTGTAACATTTTCTTAATGTAAACATTATTTAGTGAATAAATGTAGGATAAACGCGCAAAACTATTATTTTTAAGTAGTCCGTTATGATTTAATAAGCCTTTCACGGTTTCAACTGCACTTGTGCGTTACCAAGGTGAAGCCAAGTCAAGTAATACAAAGATTCAGAACCATGCCTTGCGATTGATTGGTTGGAAGTTTGTGCGCTTTGACCTTAGTCACGCACATGCGCAGTTGAAACCGTTAAGTGGCTTATTATTATATTAGTCATAATTTTTATAAATCATGCAAATATTTCAAAAGTTTTTAAAAAGATGGGTAAAAGAAATAAAAGACAAGTGAAATTATGCTTTAAACATGGATGATATTTTTCAGATTAAAATAACATTTCAGATTTTGTTTATAAAACAAATAGAAAAACAAGAGAAGAAAACCTAAAAGTCATCTGATGAAATCTCATTTAATGCTCCAATGGTAGTAATTAAAGTATGCATTTTTAGAACACTTTATCCACTTCACATTGTATGTGAGCCTAATTGGTATAATATTTCCCAAAACAATTTTCACTGACAGAAAGGGTACCCCCACTCCCATAGATTTCCCTCCAGTCGAAAGAATTTCAGATTTTTTGACAATCCCACAATATCATCCCTGTTTAAATTACAATATACCTTTAGCAAAAAGTAAATAAAATTAATGAAACCAGCTATAGCCTAGTGTAATGTATAATAGAACAACAAAGAATAACTCCTTGAAAATAACACTGACCCGCTTACAGTTGTTATGAAAATTAAATTCAGCCTCTGTATACACTGTAAAAAAACTGCACTGTAAAAAATCGGCAGCCAGGATGCTAAGGAAATCCCTTAAATTTTACGGGCATCTACCCGTAAAATTTACGGGGTTTTCTTGGCATCTTTTTTTTTTTTTATTTCATGTGGCACAGCCACCTTTATTTTCCACTATACAGAAACAAATACAAATACAAATTAATCAAAAAAAGACAAGAGAACATAAATAATAATGATTCAATATACCAACACATAACATCATTTCCACCCTAAAAGGTGTGCACAAAATTTCTTATGGGGTGCCATCTTTTTAGAAACATATTTTCTCTACAGTTAACTACTGCAACATATTTTTCAAGCTTATAATATTTTTTTATTTCACTTTTAAAGACCCGAAGCCTTGGTAGGATTTCTTTCATTTTACTATTATAAATATGGAGACGGCAAAGGGTTAGAATAGTATTAATAATTTTCATTCTTGTGTTTCTAATTCCAAATAGACACAGTTCAGTGTCTTGTATTATATTTAGGTTACATGTGT
>JAOTQE010051494.1:0-20970 GCA_025631205.1 Nesometra sesokonis
CAACAGCCTTAGAACGTAACACGATTTGATTGGCTGGATTCCGAAATAGTAGGCGCTTCCATGGGATTGAACTTTGGATTCTGTGGAAGTTCACCATCTAGCTGTAATAATAAATCTATGGACATAACTGAGCATCATATAACATAATATTATAATATTTCTCTCTTCAATACTCAATATTCGTTTATTGCAATCATAATAGGCAGATTGAAGTTGAACATACATAATCACCAACCCTTGAATACACTCTGAACAGTAATAAATCATTTAAAACTTTCAGTATTAATCTTGGGCAGTACAAAGTCACAGGGTTTTCTGAAGTTATATTTGTTTTCAAAAGACAATGCAACATGTGACCAGGAAATTTTATTTTATTAAAGTATTTTTGGCACAATAAAAGCCAACGATCAGCAAGTGTCGGGATATTGTTTTAATATCCTTCTTTTTAATGATTATTTTGGTTATTATTTTTGTTTAGAAATACATGGAAGCACTTGAGCTTTGTCTACAAGCATATGGTGAGAATAGTGTGTTGACATCCCGGCTCTACCTCAACATTGGAATACTACATGAAGACAACAGACGCTACTTTGATGCTTATGACTGGTTTATAAAGTGGCAGAAAGTCAGTGAAGAAGTATGTACAATTGAGTCACATTGATACTGATGTTTGTAATAAGATCACTTACTTGCAATAATAAAATAAATTAAGCCCCTTTTACAAAAAAAATGTAAAACAGGAATATTGCAGTAATTCGCAAATGCCGGCTTTAGTATAAAAAATTAGAAACGGGGGGTTTAACCTTCCAACAGAATAAATGCCTAGTAATTGTCCGATTATATTCTCATAATTATCCGATAATTGATCTAAAAGTGAAGATTTTTTTTTATCTAGCACTGGGTCAACCTTAATCTTGTTTTTGCGACGATTTCACTGCAGTGCCACCAGGTGCCACACAAGGGACAATGGAAATCGTAAAAAAATTCACTAGAAGTTATTAGACCCACAATGCATTATGGTTTACACTGAGTTTGTATTATTAAAATTGATTTGATCGGATGGTATTTTACCAGACAATCCGAAAATTCTTTTGAAGCATGGTTAAAGTGATCCTTAAATATTCAGCAAGATAATAAGTGTGCTTGAAAAATAATATATTATGTTTAAATTTCTTAGGTATTTGGCTACCACCATCCACGAACTCAACGTTGTCGTAATTGCCTGGCTGAATCACGGTATGTGTACGTGAGAAATGAGCTTGAACGCCGAGGTCGGGTCAACAACTCAAACCAACAGGAAGTACGAGATGAAGAATCTGATGAGAACAACAGTGATGATGATTATGTTGATAATGTCAATGAAGATGATGTTCAAGAGGAGAATTAAGTGGTATTTATTTCATCACATCCAACAGCGTAAACGCCAATTACAGGATGGATATACTATATCATGCTTATAAACTAAGACCCATTGCAAGGCTCAGGCAGTGGCGTTGTTGTCGTGAGAATAATACTGGCATTTGGTCAGGATTGAACCCAGGACCTCGGGATTGGTAGGCAAGCACGTCAACCACCAAGCTACAGCGCCACTACTAACCATCAAGCTACAGCGCCACTCCTTTGTGTATTAATTGTCATGTGGATGATGTAACATACCAATACAATAATCATTATACTAGTATACCTTTGTAAATGCCCATACTATGATGGTAAGGCCTAAAAATATCTTCATGTTGCCCAACCAAAATATTTTCCTGTTAGTAGGGACATGTTACTGTATTTTGCAATCACTAAATATTTTTTTTTACAATTACTGGGATACTTTTATAACCTTTTACAATTTCCTGGATTGTTCTGGATTATTTTATGTGTTTATCAACAAAATAAGGGACTTGTGAAAATAAAAAAAAAACCAAAAAAATCTGACCCTAAATTTTACGAAAGTTTGGGTCGGTCGGGCTTGGGCAACATAAAGATTATTTTTAGGCTTAACGATCAAAGATAAATTGATAAAAAAAAGTTTTTTTCCTTAGAAAATAGAAGAAATTTTGAGAAGTTTTCAAACTAGAACGGTTAAATTATGATTTTACCATGTATATACTGGCAAATATATTTTTAAACATGTATTAAAATGTTGTCAAAATTATTAAAATTGTTAACATCAACGATTAAACATCAACGATTTTTTTCGATTTATTGATTATGCCTTCATTTCATTTGTGAACATAATGTTTTCATCATATACACAATAAAGGTATATCCTGTCGTTCTAGTATAAATACTTCTCAAGTTTATTTCAATTTAAGAAAGTATAATGCATACTCCAAGCAATGAGATACACGCCATCGTGACAGGATTCATTATTTTGACATGTCATCTCTATTTGATGATGATATAATTTGTTGAAATAATAATAATAATAATAATGCAAAAACACTTCTAACGCGCCTATTAAAGTTAAAATCTTAACTTGCCACCGGCGCCAAGAGAGAAAGAATATTGAAACAGTTGCAGTAAAAAAAAATTGATAATGTAAAAGTTGCAACAGATTAAAAAAATAGGTAGGTTTTAAGTTCAGAAAAAAATATTGAATCCTATTTCGACATAAATTATGTCTCAATATTTTGACATAAATTATGTCATCATTTGATAGTATGCATTATACCTTCTTACTTGAAGTTGATTAGTGGACTTTTTGGATTATTTCAATTTCTTTGGAAACAATTTTTTATTAATTAATCCTTGATCATTATCATCGTAGTATAAACGGGCATTTAGACAATCTAGTAGAAGCATTCATCTAAAACCATGATTGTCTGTGGTTTAGAATAGTCTTGAAGTAGGGATGTTAAACAGTTTTGATGTTATACTAAAACCTTAAAAGATCACTAAATATTAGATATTGATAACTGGAGTATTCATCAACTAGAGTTTAAAATAAAGAAATCAAGCCAAGATCAGAGATGAAATTATTCTGGGCGGAGGTGGGCAGAGCCATCTACACTAAAAATTTTCCACCCACCTTAAGCTTATTTTAAGGCCTTCCACCCAGTCAAACTTCATCTTATCACCCACCCTAAGCCTCTGAAAAGGTAAAAATACTGTTTTTAATCGTTTTACCACCCACCCTTACATTGTTGCTGGCCACCTTTGGATTTTTCTAGCTACATCCCTGTAAGATGGCATAAATTTGATAGAAATAGAGATCTATGTGTTTTAGCAAGCGAGTTGTTTTGAATTCATTTTTTGTAGTTGCTAGCAACATAAAGGCCCGCTCACACCAACGCGACAAATCGACGCGACATGCGATAAGCGATACGACACAACATTGAAAGTGAGAAATAACAAAGAGGTGCTCCTATTGAAGCGATATATCGTCGCGCGACAAAACGACAGGCGACACGACTTTTTTGAAGTTGAAAAGTTTTTTAACTTTTGTCGCGCCGTCGCGCGATATTTTGTTCTCCGCTCTCCCAAAGGCGTCACGCGATACTGAAATCAGTGAGTTATTGCTTTTAAACATTTAAATAGAACATGTTAATTAAATAAAAAAACATTTGTGGGAATCGTGATTAAAATGAGGCCTAGGCCAGGATTACACACCGAAGAGCACTGGCCCTCAGGCCGTGAAGCCCGTGGGGACATACAGCTATGGGATAGGCTAGGCCCGCTTAAACAATTGTGACAAGTGTTGATCAGGATTACAAAAATAGGGCAAAACAATCAACGTTGAGAACTAAATTAAATTTAAAATGTATTTTGAAGCCCAAAATAGGCCTAGACCTATTCCAGGCTACGAAAAAACAAACATAGACCTAGGCTAAAAATGCATCGTCATCGCGCGCACTGTGGAGCAATGTGAGCGCTCTTGCCGTGTCGCGTTGTTGTCGCGTGTCGTCATCGACTGTCGCGTCGTTTTGTCGCGTTGATGTGAGCGGGCCTTAATGCTTTGAAACTCTACACAGAATACAAAATCTTTATTGGTCCAAGAATAGAAATTGGTTACATTGACAAAACTTGTTATTTAAAAACATACAAAAACATCATAAAGTTACAGACATTAAAATTGTGATGACTACAAAAACATATATAGACAAATATAAACATATAAACTGGCACACTATACCCTGTAGTAGTGAAAAGGGAAAGTCACCAGTGTGAACCCAAGACTTAAGGGTTGGAAGGCAAGATTGTTTCCCACCCCACACTGCCATATTAGGTAATCTGGGAAGTCAATATAGTCAATTATTATTCTATTATGCCATTTTGACCTTTCAATATTATATAGTATTGTACTGTATGTGAGTAAATCCAATCCCAGCTGCTGTCTGATGATTGTTTATGGAAAAAAATGGTTGGTTGTAACAATAACTAGATTTTCACTTTTGCAACAAGTTGGTGGTTTCCCCATTTTATTGGTTTTCATGAATTCAAATGCTTAAAATTTATAGATAAAATGATCTCACATAAAACTATTAAGACTTGTAAATTAAAAAATAATAAAATTAAAAATGTGTTTTATGTAAAGCTCATAGGCACCATACAGTTTTACAAATGTTAAAAACAGTTGAATTTAAAAATTATTCAAATTTGATATTAGGCTGTTAATAGTTTATAGTTCATAAGCATTTAAAAATATTTTTATAAAATCATTTTTTTATACAAAAATGCAAGTAAATCTGATTCTAAATAGAAATGTAGGTTATAAGTCAGATCAATTTATTTCTGTTAAAACAAAACAGTATACTTAGGTATTATTAATTGAAAGGAAAACATCTAATATCAGAAAAAAAAACTAAAATGAAGGTGGGTGAAATAAACCAGTTGGCTTTAAAATGATCTTTAAAACTTATCTATCACTCTCAGTATATTGTATGCTGTAAAACTGTTTGATAACTTGACTGAAACCTTCCAAAACACTCCATTACTAATTATACACAGTATTAATTGATTAGACCTAGAAAAATAATTGTATATAATAATAATAATAATAATAATAATCACTGATTGGTTAAAAGCTTGTCTCATGTTCAAACATAATCCAACTACAAAAGTAATATTTACGGATCCGTAAACACTACAGTAAAACACTATTTACGGATTCTGTCAAGAAATTAGATAAACACCATTGTGTTTTTATACAATATTTCAACAACAGTTTTGTCATCATTGGGAATTGTAGTAAATTCAGTAACCTCTTTTTCTTTATATGCATATTTTCTCAGGGAAAAAAATTATTGAAAAGCAATTGTTGTTATTTTAAGCCCTAATACGGGTAATCCATGAAGTACTTATTGAATAGGTGTGTGACATAAAGGCTGAATTTATTTGGGGTTTTTATTATTTTTATTCATGTCACGTCCAGCAGCAGTTGAGGACATTATGCTTAAGGACATCATGTTTTCTAAACCAAATCTCATTAAGCCTAAATGACAAGTATTTTGTTTGACCTTTTCTGCCTCCCTATGAAAAAGGCTTATCTTAGGCTTATTTTTTAGCCTAGATTTTAGGTCATGGAAAAAAAAAATAGCACAGCCAGGTGTGGTCTCAATTGTAGCTACAACAATGCTCATCACAAAGTAGAGATCTTGTTATATTTATTAACTGTTGTTAAAATATCTATTTGTAGTTGTAATATTGATTTCACCATAATGACACAATATAATTTTAATGTGGTTAATTATCTGTATAAGACTGTATATTTTTTTGTAATATATTTTTACAAGTATGTTCTTTTGATGATTCTTTTTAAATGTTACAATAATAATTAAATGCTGTCAACTGGTTTTAAAAGACCATGTATGTTTATGCAAATCATGGTGTGCAATTTCTAAAGTACTTTAGGATAGTGCAGTACTGCAATAGAGATAAATATATTGAATGTAAGATTTGATGCGATTTAAAAGTAAACAAGCTACACATATGTATGTGGCAGGGCCAATACAAATGAGGCATAAGTCGCAAACCTAGTTTTTCACGTAAGAAAGTATAATGCATACTCCAAGCAATGAGATACACGCCATAGTTTTTCACAATAGGCAGAAATTTAATTCAAGCATCATGAACAGGACAAAGAGACAAAACAATACAGGACAAACACTATTAGCATAAGGACATGTCAACCACGATGTAGATGCAGATAACATTACTATTATAAATAAAATTAGGTTTTTTTTATTTTGAATTGTAATAATTGTAATGTTGATTATTAAAATCTTTGGTTTCATTAGAGGGGCATCAGTCCTTAATCTTAAATTTTGAACTTTCTGTAGTTAAATTCTGGACCCTATTGTGGGGCGGATTTTGTGGGGTTGCGTACCTGACACTTGCGCACCTGATGCTTGCTCCCCTTACATCATTAAATGGAGAAAAAAGAAAAAAAATGAAATAGAAATGAATGCTGTGTAATCCAAAATCAAGTTGTAATAGCAAATTATAAATGTTCGATTCCGTCCAATTAAAGATTTATTAACATCTATTGAGAACATTAATGAATGAGACTACTATATACACACTGATTCCAGTCTCTTTCTATAGTAAATTCAGATCAAAACTACCTTGTTTATATTGTACATTCGGTTATATCATTTACATATTCCTGGGGTTGGAATGTGTTTGTAAATGGGAAAAGACCAAATACAAACTCAATTGTATTTGATTTTGATTCTCTTGGTTGTTAAAATGGACTGGCAAAAACAAAAATTGATAAATTATCAAGTGATCATTGGCTGAATATTGTTTGTAAAATAGGTTTGTAAATGAGATTTTTGTAAATTAGAAGGCTATCTGTAATAGTTTTTTTAAAACTTAAGTCATTAGATAGCAGCAGACTTATTAAATTCTATCCATTTTTAGGATAGGTTGACTGCACAATATGTTTGGTCTGAGGTCAGAATTTTGAACCTGTGCTCTCTCCATCTCAACAATAATCCATGCATAAATACCCCAGCTTGCAATCAAAAAGTTGTAAACTGCTCCTATAAGTAAATTCCACCATGCTGGTGTACAAACCAAAATTACATGGAGTTCTTGGGCCATAGGTTATTAACCTTGCCATGCATAATATACTACAAAAAAATTGTTGATTTTCTGCACCAACAAGTATAATTATCATTAAGCAAGTTTAAAAACATTTTTACCTTTAAAAGACATAATGTAATAGTGGGAAACATTGGTGTACATCCCCATTTGAACATTTTCTTATTACAATAATTGGATTGATTTCCCTATACATTATAAACATTTAATGTGATAAGCCAGTGAGGTGGTTAATTTAAAATTACCCTACATTTCTTTAAAAATGTAGAGTAAAATTGATCAAACACTCTAAAGGGAATGTATACATAATGAGCATGAAATGGTGATTGATTTAGAAGACATTGTATTTAGTACATAGTCTTGGTTTAAGACGCTCATTCGGTTTCGTGAAAGACGATTAAAAGGCACATATTGTGTTCCATAGCGGGTGGATCGCCATACCTTTCTGATGTTTGGTGTATATTAACAACAAACCTCACACCACTGAAACTTTATCATCCATTGTTGGCGCACTTCTTTAAACACTTAAATATAATATACAGACTTGGAGCAAGTCTATTTAGTAGGGTGTACAGTACTGTATCTCTTCAGTGTAGGAATGTTTTTCTATAATTTTCACTGTATAAAATATTATTGTGTGACTGCTGATGGATTTATTAATAATTTATAATGAGTAAAATTTCAAGCAGCTATAGAAGGTTTTGTATAATTTGCTAATATAAATAATTTGTCTAAGGCATATCTAAATTGACATTATGACAATATTTTTTGACTTAAATTTGATGTTAATTACTGAAAAACATGTGAATTTGGCATGAAAAATTAGTTCAGTTTAGAAATTGACTTAGACAAATAGGACTGTATTCTCCTCTCAATTGTCTGTTTGCTCATTATCACATTTTTTGTTAATTTGTGGCCTACGGATTTAAAACTATTAAAGATTAGTGAAAGACCAAAAGGTCAACTAAGTAATCAGATAAGAAGCTACAATACATAACTCCATATAAGGAAACATGCCAAATGTATTCTACTACAGTTACTGCAGTAATCTATTGCTATTAAGTCTACTACATTTACTACAGTAATCCAGTGTTGTTTTCTTTGGTGACTGCATTAACACAAGGTCAACTTTCAACGTTTTCAGTAATTAATTTTAGCTATTGACCTAATAATGTTGTAACTGAATTACTGCAGTAACTGCAGCAGGATAATTTTGGCATTACCCCTAAATGAAATGCATGGCATTCTGTTTTTAAAAAATGGTTTGATGGTCATTCATGTTTGTGGTGAATAAATTAAACTTTAATAGAACTATAATTAAACAAAACCTCAGCATACTGTATATATATATATATATATTTATTTATTTCATATGGTCTGTAAAAATTGTATTTACACATGATGCAAAGTTTTAATGTTATCTATTAGTAACCCTATTTCTTTCACAATGTGTATTATTTATATTTGTTTAAAATTACTTGAATACTTGTTATTCTGTACATAGAATATGAATTCCACCAATTACCATGGCAATTGTGATTAATATAAAAATAGTCTAGATTTGAATAAATAATGTGTCAAAAATGTTTTTACTTTTGAATTATTTGGTTGAATTGATTACATTTTGTTATGTCAATTCGTGCAAAACTATGAATTCTAAAAACACCAGATGACTAGCAAAAAAGCTAGTGATACAGGCGATGTTGATCCCAATCATTCTATTTGTTTTCCAAAAGCAGCTGCACTGCGAATCGGAGTAGCTTTACTTTACACTATTTTAAATGTTTTTTCTGTACTGTACTAGATTCCATAAAATGGTAAATTTGTTACCAAATAGCGAGAGACGGCACTGATTGCCACAGTTTTACTGGAGTAACCTTATGCACTATGGTCTCTAAAGATCTCCAATGACCCATGCTCCAACAAATAAAATGTTGTAGGGTATTAACATTAATAAGAATACTAAAAAACTGCACTACTCTCAATAAATATAAAAAAATATGCCTTACTCATATTCAATCATGTTAAAATCGAGTAAAACATTCGTAAAGGGATTAGAAACCTTAAAAAAGGTTCCCCGCTACGAAAAATATCCAGTTAATTGCAGGGTTGGCATATCAGGCTGTTTCGGTGTCAAATGCACAGGCGGCCTATAATTAAAACCAGTTTGGGCGAAACCAGGATTTTTTTAAACCGGTAAATAACGGTGTAAAACACTGAAAAAAACTCAAGAAAACGGGCCCTAAGGGTATTGTTAGGAAATTGTTAGAGCGCATAATACAAAGTCTCTATGCGCTTGCGCAGTTCTGGGTCAACATGTTCCTTGGTTTACATTTTTAAGGCCAATTTTTGACCCCGCGCTCCTGATATAATTATAGGGGGTGTGTGTGCCAATTGAAAAACAAAAAATCCGCCCCTGCAATGTGAGACAGTTACTGTGTATCCAACCTGATTCTGACATCAACAGGTATAACAAACAGTTATGTGCCCCATTTTAATTTTTTTTTTCTTCATGTAGCAACCCCCATGTTTAATTTACCATTTTTTTTCATGCAAAATGCCAGAATTCTGTGAACTGATAGTTTTTTTTTTGGAGATCTCTGAGCATATTGGTCCAGTACTGATTTTGTTAAATTCTTATGCACAAGAAAATATGTATGCATTAGATGGTCAAAATGGGTCCACTTGAACAAAAATAGTGCACTTAAATGTGGAGTTGGCAGGTAACCACATAAGGTCCCTGGTGCCTTATACTGTAGATCATGGGATTTTCTGGGTTTTCATCACAATATTAAAAGATTTCTAAAAAATAAAATAACAATCCTAATGGACCCTAATGGCTCAGAAATTATTCATACTGGTAACAGACTGTCAGTTATAGTCAAAATCTGACATGTATACCAAGTAAATTGCGTAAAAGCTAATATTGTTTTTACTTCTAAGCAATTACTTTGAATATATATCTACATTAAACTAAGAAAACCATCAACATTATTATCAGCACATCTCCTAAATCATTTTGTCTTGGATATCATCCATCACCTGCAAAGTGTTTTTAAACTGTGTCGGTTTGCTTTGTTGTTTAATTCACAGTCCATTACAGTATTTTACAGTACATTTCTCTACAGAAATCATCTAAAGGAATACAGCATTTCTTATTAAGATCACATAATAAATGTTCAAAGTATGTACTTTCTGTCCAGAATTGATCGTCTCACCTCTTTGTCAGTGGCGGCGCTATGGGGGGACCTTTCCCTAGCTGGGGGCCTGGTTCGGGGAAAAATTTAAGATCTTGTTGGGGGCCTGGTAGGTCCAGTCGAGCCCCCAATATACCAAACGGCCTAATAAGGCACGCTAATTACGGCTAATAACTTTTTCTTTTCTTTTGCTTGTCAAATTGAAAACCGGAAACCACGCCCACATCAAACTTGGCCTATTTGTCGGGGATCACTCTGCCGGGAATTCCTGGCACCACCAGGAATTCCCCGACAGCAGACCAAATACCCCGACAGGGAAGGCAACCAGACAGGTAAAAAAAACATTATTTGCCATATTTTGCATTCCTTTTTAGGCCATTTTGGTATTATGGCTCACCTGGACCTTGACATAAAGCACCTAGCGAAACCTGGGGGCGTGGGGGAAACGTCCCTGCCCAGATGGGGACTCACTGCAATACACATGAAAGTTGGACACATAGGAGCAACATAAGACCTACGACTATCGGGAAAACTCCTTGTCAACTTATATCTGAGACATCCCAGAAATATCTCCTTGGTGAGAGTGCAAGTCAATTTTATTTTGGAGACATCTCCGCAACTGCAAAATGTTTATGTCGCACAGACGTCACCGTTGGCGAGATATGGCCTTTACACCTAATTACATTAATTTTTAAAATACAATCATCAAAAAAAATGCAAAAATTCATAATGTCAATACACTTATTCAAAAGTAGATTTATTGGGTAACTGTACACAATGAAAATATATTAACATTTACATGAGCAACATCTTTCATGCAAATGTACAGACTAGAGTCACAGCCACTGGAGGTAACCTCTAGCTTTACAAAAGTAAATATTTGTATGATCAACGTTACAGAATCTTTGTTATTTACATACGTAAACAGAGCCTGTATACTTACACCCTTGCCAAAGATTCAAAAATTAATAAACTTCTTAAAAATAAAAAAGCACTAGTGAAATATTGAAATCTTAATATACATTCAATAGATAGCTTTATAGTGGTAACAAATATAAGTAATTATATACCAGGCAATTTTCACAACATGAATGTACAATAAACTTAATAGAAAAACCTATACTGCATTCTTTGTCATGTTCATAATAACATAAATATAAACACTTACGGTAATAAAAAACAAGGACCAAATATTTAAATAAAGTGAAAAACATTTACCAAAAATAACATGCAACCGAAATATACCCTTTAAATTACTAAACATCCCAAAAATTGGTATCAAGTGACTTGACTGTGTCCGGAAAGTATTTCTTGGACATTATTTATGTTAAGCAAGGTGCTAACTTGGTTTAAATTCCCATTGGGACTGAACTTGGTTCTTAAACTGTAAATTAATAAATAGGTTTTAAGTAGGTAAAACAACCTTTCTGTTTGATTAAAAACACAATATCAGTAAATTATTACATTGTCTTTATCACATAATCATTGATATTTTTAATATGTAAATGTACAAAAATACACAAAAACCATTTTAAACTTTCTAAAACGGTTTTAGCTATACATAATATTTTAAAGCAATTAAAGACAAGCTGCAACTGGTTAAAGTATCATTTTCCAGTGTTCTCCTCTTCTGCCATCAAATAAAATAAATTATTTATATTAAATTATTCTATATTGTCCCAAAAAATGACCAAAAATAATATAAAAAGCTTAGTTCTGCGATACTTCATTGAAATTTATGAACTTGATTTTAATAAAAATTGAATATTTATAAAGGTTTTATTGGATGATTAAAATCATTAATTGTAGGTGTAAAATTTGGTTGAAACATTATTGAAATTTTCATACAGTACACCCGTATTTTTACACTCACGATTATTTATGGAAATAAGTAATATAGAATTTTCGGTTATTTTTGTGAGACAATAATTCTTTAAAACTAAAGGTGGAAGCACAATATTGGTACACAATCTCTCTCACACACGTTATCAGAACCACTGCCTTATTCAAAACCCTTTCTACCTTGAAAAATATTACCGCAATCTTCCTGAGCCAATCCCTTACTTCAGTTATATCCATACAAATTTGTAATTTACCTCAAAATATCCAAACCCAAATTATAAAAACTAGATTTAAATATTTACTTACAGATATTGTAGTAGTGTGAGTTTTCAAGGGAGTATTCAAGAATTGGATTTCCCCCATTGTCACCCGATTGGCACAACCTTTATGGTGCACTTAATGTTTACCTGGCAGTATATTCCATTTCTTCTGAAGGAGTGCTCATTTCCACTAAAGAGGGAACTTGAAGTGCAAATTTTCAAATTTCTTTCCTATTTCAAGTCTCTCAAAGAGTGTGTTTGAGCACCCCCACTTAATACGCCAGTAATTTTAACTTGAGCATAGAAAGTGATATATTTAAAAGTGTTTTCCTATAATTTTACATCAATTAAAATCAAGAAAATTCTGCAATGTCTGGCAATAAATATGCCCTATTGCTGTATTGAGTGTAAAATCATGGTAACTATTTACTAATGCAATAACCCTATGCTCAAATGTAATAAATGTTGCTCAAAAATTGGCATTTTTTAATTTCTGAAAATTAGTTGGTAATTTTAGAGGTACAATGAATGAAGTGTTCTCCCCAGGCCCTTGAAGCGGCAGACTTCCCCCATGATGCTTATGAGCTGAACATGATACATGGAACATCTTCCATGATGCTTAAAAAATTACTCTGTAGTCTCGGAATGCCATTTAGGGAATTTAATTAGTACTCCATGGTGCTCCATGACTGAGAAATTATTTAAAAAATGCCTCGCGTCAACCCTAACCACGGTGGATTTTGAGGCCTGTGATGCTTGTCTATGATAAAACACTGGCATCTCTAAGGAATATGTACAAAATGATTTACATTAATGAAGTAGAGGGATTGGCGAAGCTTGTGTACTAAATTGCTTAAAGCAAGGCTGTAGAAGTATAAAGCAAATTGCATTTCATGTAGATCGAACAATCAAATTAATTATGATTATGTTGATTTTTTTCATAAAATAGCCCACAGCAAACTTCTTATACATAGACAGTTTATATTGCAGTCAGATATTTCTATAACTGATTTTCTTTACAAATTTAAAAAAGTGTTTATAAGGCAGTGATTTTTACATAAAATAATTTTATTTGAAATCTAAAAATCTTACCCAAATATTAACAGAGAATGTACTTTCTAAATTGCTGTGTTAACACTTATAGCTGGATAAAAATGATTTTTTTTCTTTATTATATTCTATGATATTTGATTTATATATCAATAAAACAAAATTCAACATTTGCTAAAACACAATTTAAATATCTTTTACCTAAATGCAAGTGGTGTTCTAAATAACAACACTTGTAGAATATTTTATGTAAATAGTTACAGGTATTTAAATAAATGATAATTTTCACACATTTCTCACCTATACAATTCTCACTACTAATTTTCATAATATATCAGCATTTTTTAAATATTAAAAACCAAAGAAATTATTCTTTTGATCCAATGCATTTGGTATGAATGTTAAAAATGTAAAAATCTGTATGTTTTACCTACGTAGAATTTGACTACGCGTATCCATAATGCCGTACTGATGATTATACATTGGCGAGGGGCCGTATGCCGGGTTCCTGAAAGACATTGGTGCCTGAGATGGAGGACACATCATGTTAACGGGCATGGGTTGTTCCATGTATCCACTACCGGCATCGTAATTATTATGTAATACTGGCGGTGTAACATACCCATTTAAATGTCCATGGTGACTATAGTTGGTCTGCATATAATGTTGTGCCGGCGACCCATGCTGAGGATTGTGATGATGTTGGTAATACGGTGTGGGATATGATTTGAATCGTTGCTGGTATCGTTGAGTCGTGTTGCGTGGATAGTACGATTGATGGCGCTGCATATCGTGTGTCAACTGTGATTGATATCTTTGTGATACTTGATTTTGCATCATGTTTTGATGTTGTTGTTGCTGGTGATGGTGGTGATGTTGTTGTTGTTGCTGTTGATGTACTTGTCTCATTGAGTGTTGCTGCTGTTGTTGCATTTGTTGATGTTGTTGCTGGTGGTAATTCATATCAGCAGGCACATGTGGTGACACAACTGGTAATTGTGACATAGGAGGGCTGATATTTTTCTGTAATGGTGGGGGAGGGGTTGGGTTGTGTGATGGAGTCATGTTTGGTTGTGGTCTGGGTGACTGCGCTACTGGTAGCTGGTTTCCGTGCGATTCTTGGTACGATATACCGTTTGTAAGTTTCTGAAGTTTAGCCAGACTACAGCTTGATTCTCTTCGCACATCCATACCGTACCGTCCCTTATTACCATGTACGTCATGCGTTGACTGTCGGCCGTGACCCTGCATTTGCGCCAATGTGGCATCTGGCTGTGTTTGACTATTCATAGGACTGCACACTTGGTTGACTTGCATGGCTGGACTACACATTGGGTTGCTGTTAACAGAAGGACTACGGATCTGGGCTGAAGGCATTGCAGGACTTGGTACAGGGCCATTACCAATTCCAGGGCTACAGACAGTTGAGTTCATAGCGGGGCTACACCCTTGTATTGGATTAATGGGTGCAGGGCTGTAGCCTTTTGTCTGATTCATTGCTGGGCTACACGTCTGAGCTAGGCCTGGGCTGCATCCTTGCGAGACACTTATAGTTGGACTACGTCCTGTAGGCTGATTCATCACAGGGCTACACGCCTGTGCCGTTGCTACCGGACTGCATGCTTGAGCCGCCGCATTGCTCAGGCCTGGGCTGCAGACTTGAGCGCTAGCCATCGTTGAATTAAAATTCTGTGCAGTGTTCATATTTGGACTACGTAATTTCGATGCTACTGGACTTTGTGGTGGAATGTTTGGACTGTGCATGTTGGCCATGCCTACCATTTGTGGACTGTGTATATTACCCATGACAGGGCTACACACTTGTTGTGTCATATTTGGACTACACTGGTTCATAGTTGGGCTGCACACTGATTGGCTTAGCCCTTGATTGCACACTTGTTGATTATTTCCAAGGCAATTTGCCATGGCGGCTCCAGTTACCGGAGCGTTCATTGTATCCGTAGGAGTCATATTATTGTACGAGTCTATATTTGGATGATTAGCAATAGCCATGCAACTGCTTCGGCGCATTGGATTGTGACAGGAATAATGTTGCATCTGTAGCGTGTGGTCAGTCTGCATCTGATCAATCATACCCATATTCTGGTTATGGGATGCTCCGATCTGTTGCTGATCCTGAAGTGTAGCATTAGAGCTGTTATTATACATTTCAGTAGATTCGCTACTGTAACTATCCAAGCCTAGATTATCCTGACAAGCAGACATTTCATCAACGGCTGGCAAAATAGCGTTTTCTAAATTAGCCTGTCCATAGTTATTATTGACAACTTTATCAAAACACTGAGTCGATTCAACATCATCTTCTTCCTCCTCTTCTTCATCTTCTTCCATGATTGATTCCACAGCAACAGCAGTTTCATCATCAGCAGCATCAACTAATGCCGACTGGTCGACTGTCGTGTTTTGAAATGATTCTTGAATCATATCACCTTCTTCATTATTCTCTTCGGTTTCTAAGTTATCATCATCAACTTTATTCTGTTTTCTGAAATCTTTCGGAGACAAAACGGAACCGATCTCTGGGGATTTTTCCGGAGAACGACCCATGGTATAATCATCAAACTTATCTGCATCTTGAGATTCAAAATGGTCATCAATTTTGTCTTCTTTTTGGATATCAAAGCTCTTTTCATTACTTTCATCAGCAGTGATTGATTCTTTGATAGGATCAATGTCCTCTTTTTTGGTACTGTGGTTGCTACCAGCTTCATCACCGCTACTTTCACTGTGTGTAGCATCACTCTCACTGCCAGAGCAATCATTGACATCAACAGCAGGCTCAATATCCTTCTGCTGATCAAGCTCTTTAAGGGGATCCTTATAATGTAAAGACTCTTCCTCCTCTAGTGTAGGATTCTCCTCATCTTCTACATGATCATCCTTCTCTAGTACTTGGGCATCCTCTTCCTTCTCTTTAGTTTCATTCTTATCTTTCTGGTTGTCTAGCTTCTCATCCTCTTCATCATCATCGTTATGATCTTTGGCAATCTCTTTTTCAGCTGGTGATGATATGTCTTCAGGTAATGCAGTTTCCAACTGCTTAGGTGGTTGTTCAGATTTCTCTTCTTCAACTGGCTTATCACCCTCATTATTTTCTAAGTCTTTATTTACATCAAGGTCTATTGACAGTTGTTCTTTAGGTTTTGTTTCCTCTTCACTGTTATTATCACTAATTTCACCATTGGTATAATTGTCATTATTAATCTCACTTTTTTCAACACAACTGTTGCCGACAACTATTGCATGGTTACAATCCTCTTCAACATCACTTTTGTCCTCTTCGGCAACACTTTTGTCCTCCTCAGCATCACTTTTGTCCTCTTCGACACCACTCTTGTCCTCTTCGGCATCACTTTTGTCCTCTTCGGCATCACTTTTGATTTCAGCATCACTTTTGACTTCTACCTCCGACAACACCTCTGTAATTCCAGTAATATTTTCTTCAGTTAATTTTGCTTCATCTTTCTCAATTTCATTTGTGTCCATATCTTCTACTTGGTCATCTTTATCAAATGACTTTTGTGGTAAAGAATTGTCTTCTTCAACAGAACCATCTGATGACAACTCTTCCACTTTGTCAGTGTCACTAAGTTTGTCAACATTGTTTAATTGCTCTGCAACACGGTCCTCAATCTTTCGCGGGGGAGTACAGTTACCATTAACACACACATTTTCTTCCATTCGTCCCTCATCTTCACAATCGGCGTCCTCGCCTTCAGACTGTTCTCCACTTCGTCTCTCTAAATCACTTGATTCTTTCTCATTTTTTTGAAAATTACGTTTGACTACCGGTTTGTTTGGTTTTTTTAAATACCAGGCAGTTTTCCGCCTTTTTCGTCGCCTCCTACCAGGTATAGTTGATGATGGCCGTTCAATTTTACCCCGTTTGACCCCCTTAGGCCATCCACGCTTCTCCTTAATAGGGGCCATGGGCACTACGTTTTTTGGCCGTAGAGACTTGCTTGGTGGGAGTAGACTCTTTGGCGATGTTTGTTTACCGGTGAGGGCAGTACTTATTGCATCATCTTCAGATGACTCTTCATTTCGGTTCATATCAAATAATCTATCTAAGACTCTATTTTGACGTCGTTTCACAGCCTTCCGTGGGAATGATGCCTTTTTCTCTTTAGTCACTTCAGGCTTCTCTTTTGTCAATTCACGCTTCTCTTTTGTCAATTCAGGGTTCTCTTTTGTCACTTCTGGTTTCTCTTTTGTCACCTCTGGTTTCTCTTTTGACACTTCAGGCTTCTCTTTTGACATTTCAGGTTTAGGATCTGTAGTAGATGCTTCTTTATCAACGACATCTTCAACATCTAAAAAATAATGAAAATTAAATATTCACAAACTTGCGAGTCAAACGATGTTTTTTGTAAACTATACATCACAACATCAAAGGTTGGTGTACTATGCAGTAGAATGAATGTGGATTAGAAAAGGTTTTACAATTATATAATATATAAAAATTGAAGTTCTTTAAATTTGTTTTATTTCGATTTTAATTTGTTGCAAAGGTATACAAATTTCATTGCACACAGCGTAATAAATAGCGGAAATATAGCGCTCTAGCGTGATCTGAATTTTATTGTTAAATTTTTACATTTTTTTAATGATGATTCAAAACGCTGTTTCAAATGGGCAGTTTTGGAATAACGATCGACAGGAAAACAGACTTTACTAAGAAAAATTCATGAAGTGTGCACCAAGCTTTATACGCATTTGACTTATACAAGTCAAGAATCCAGGATTTTGTAAAGGGGGAGGGGACACTTCTCAAATTGGTGCGCCACCTCCTAAATATGTAACTGCATATTTTAAATTACCTTTTGATTTTGTTTTTGTTTCATTTTTTTCCTCATGAAATCGTTTGTCCTTTTTCTGAGAGACTAATATTGGAATTTTTCGTCTTCTCTTCCTTCTTCCTGATTTCCATCGTCCATAAACCTTTAAATAAAAGAAAATTGTTTTTTAATACTAATCAAAGTATAATAATAAATTTGAATATTTGTACTTTTGTACCTGCACACTGCAATAAAGGAACACCATCAGTAGTTACAGGATCTAGTCTACAATATAATTATAGGGTGTAGATAAGCTCAGGCCAGACATCAATTTTTATTTGACAAAAAAACTTTAATATACCAATATATGATAATGATATGTCCACGCATGGTTATGATATGCTGTCATTATGACTATTTATAGGCATTTAAAAAAAAAAAAATTTATCTAACAAAATTTGATAGTCTGGACTTAGCCTTATAATGAGGTCTAAAAAATATTTGTGTTCCCTCCTCTGTATCCGCTGTTTAATTTTCTTTTTAAAAAGCATTTTAGTCCAACTATTAATTTACAATATAGCAGTTATATCTCCAACCCAAAAAATTGGATTGGATCCCACTACACCACATGATCAAATGTAGGGTAAGAATAGTATATTACTATAAAATGGATCTGACTTTGCCTAAATACGATATTTTCATGTTATTCTTAGCTTGAACTTTTTGTGTACCCATACCTACCATAAAATATTTTAAACAGAGGAGGGCAAACACAGTATTTTTTAGGCATTAACAACAATAAGTATATTGTAATAAGCAATATTGAAAACAATATATAGATCGAGCGCCATACATGTGTAAATAAGTGCAAATTGTAATAATTATTTTAAAAAATTTTGTTTATGGATATTATTCAAACTACATTGTGGTTCAGGGCTTTCTGCATGCACGCCCAAGTCAAACTAAGAAAAGAATTATATATCAAAAACAGCAAACATTATTTTGATAAATCAAAAAGTAAAATTTGGCTATTTTAAGGTCAATTATTATTATCAGCTTAATCATAGAAAATATTTAACAAATTTTCTACAATTTTCTAATAATACATAAAGAAAATCTTTTATTGCTGGGTAGCCAATCTGCATTTATATATTTTTTTTTTGCTTCATTCAGTGTAATAGTCATGCTTTGATTACAATTTTCTTGTTTTAATGTAATGAATTCTACACAAAATGTGAAAGTCATGGTAATTCTATAAACCTTATTTGTTTTAATTTGGTGTTACATCCAACAGCAAGGTTTCTTGTCACTTGCTGGGAGTCAGTGTTCACCCCACACCCTTCAAATATCAAGGTACCATGACGTTCGGACTTGCACCATGATGCTTTTCGGTTGGCCATGACGCTTAGAACATCTCCCATGATGCTTAAATTGTAATTTTATAGTCTCGGAATGCTTATTAGGACATTTAAAAACCTAATTTTTTTAAGTATTCCTTGTCACCCCTAAATATGATTGACTTAGATGTTTACTATGATGTTTGCCTGTAATGTTGGGAAGAACACTGGAAGTGGTGGTGTTCAGTCATGTTAAAAAAAAAATAGTCCGGTTCAAACCTAAGACCCCCCACCCCGCCACTCCCCCGAATTGGAAAGCAAGCAGTTAACTACCAGTCTACAGCAACACTTCAAGTGTTAGTTCAAAATAAAAGATAATTCAAAATAAGAAATTTGATTTTTAGATTTATCAAAAAAAATTTTGTTTCAGTACAGTACAGTAGAGTTGAATTGTTTTTTGCTTAATTTTATCTTTGTTTAAATTTATACATGAACACTTTTAAATGGGATTTTTATTTGCACAAGCATGGCACTAAAAATGATGAAAATACTGTAGTGTTTTTGAAATGACCGGGTGCAATTACTGAAAACCCTTTGAAAAAAATAACTCTGTTAACATGGTGGATAATGGTAGCGACAAGGTAGATATAGGTAGTTAACAGCGTTAACCCTATAAAAACTACCATATCAAGGGATACTACCAAAGGATATGGTCAGCAATGTTCTACAAGAAAATATAGCCACTATTTAGAATAAACCTTCAGATTAATTAATTAGACCTGGGTTTATAACAAACAAGCAATTAATTATTGACCTTAAGCATAAATATACACTACCTTACTAGGTAGTTCTCCCTAGTAATTTAACATGGTAGATATACCTAATCAGAGGGTGTTATTTTTTTCAAAGGGAAAACAACATTTAAACATATTTATTATAAACAGAAAGCTGAACCGATAACTCAAAAGCAAAATGATAAATAAATATAGCAATGTGGATATATTGAACCAAACCAAACATGCTAAAGTGAATAAAATACTGTGGTATTGTGAGATGTGTAATATCAAAAGAGCAGATTAAATGATAGTAACATGTAGAATGGTTGTAACATAATAAAGCCAATGGAGTGTGTTTCAAACAACATTTGAAATGTGGGCTAAGAAAAGTAACTTGACTTTTAGGTAGAAAGGCGACATCCAATGGTGTCAGGCAGCTGGTGCAAAAATCCAACAAACGCTTTTTGCGCCAGCTAATCATTCTTATGGGATATGTAGAATTTAAAGCTTTATGCTTTGACAGTCAATCCCAAAAGGGTGCTGTTAAAAATATAAATAAATTCACCAATGACTTAATAGCATGCTTATAGAGCAATATTCTTTTTTTAGGTAAAGAAATGGGATACGTCTGCAACCTCATCTGTAGACTAAATCACTCCACCTATAATTAT
>JAOTQE010051505.1:0-25272 GCA_025631205.1 Nesometra sesokonis
TAACACACTTACTGAGATTCCATGTTTAATGAGACATGTTGAAGGGTGTGTTGGCTTACATTAGGGTATAAGTCCACATAACACACTTACTGAGATTCCATGTTTAATGAGACATGTTGAAGGGTGTGTTGGCTTACATTAGGGTATAAGTCCACGTAACACACTTACTGAGATTCCATGTTTAATGTATTGGGCTAAAACCAGGACAAGTAAATCTCTGGATCTAAATTGTGAATTTCAAAAATACACTGAACACCTGGTTTTATATGCAAATTAAGTAACATAATACCTTGCTTTATATGTAAATTTGCAGGAAAAAGATATGCAGTAGGCATAGAAAATTAAAAGAATGCAGGCTGTTAAAAAAATTGAAATAATAATCATTTGTTTTTTTTTTAAAATAAATATTAAAATCCATTCATGTAAATTTAATATAAATCCTTGTTTCAAATATCAAATTAAATAATTATAGCTACACAAATATACAGAGATTTAAATCACTTGTAATAAAACTAATCTCTGGACTGAAAAATGTGGTTACAAAATAGACCGAATTAGCGATGGCCTGTGTCGTCACAAAAACTTGCCATTGTGGGTATGAAAACCAAAACACACCGTGAAGTCTTAACTTATAACACCGGGCGAGGGCGAATGTTACCCAAAAAACCAGTTGAAATACATATTGAATTTACCAAATAAGATCATTTTTAAAGCATTAATAAACATCTGCCTTAATCTTAGACTAAGTAGAACACAATTGATTAAGTTTTAATTTACCATTACAAGAAAAAAAAAAGAAGAAGAAATAATTAACCTAGGTCAAAAGTTGGAACTCCGTTGATCCACTGAGGAGAGCTAAGCTACTATGTGCACTAGCGGATCAACACTGATTGTGTGTTGAGGGATGAAATCAATTCATAGTTACCAACCAATTTGAAAGGTTTAATTCATTCCAATTTAAATTAAACTAAATGTAGCCATTGACAAAATGATGTATGAACATATCCCAACGGTTCAGAATGAGTTACCAATGAAGAAGTACAAATAAACTTTAAAGTTGTCCTTTCAAAGCTACTTTTTTAACATAGTATGTATATGAAAAAAGCACCTTCTATTTATTAACATACCCACGAAACCAGATGTAAACAAGGGGTCGCTAATTCGGTTTATTGTATCTCTGTATAAAGTATGATAAAATGAGTGTTTAATGAGTGGTCATATACAATATTGTGATTGCACAAGTCAACCAAAATAACTACAAATACCCCAAATATTAATATTAATGACAGAAACATCATGCAAAAAGGTGCATAATATAAGTAAGTATAAATGATCACAAACAGTGATATTTTATAAAACTATTAATAATCTTGATTCACTCTAACAATTCGGCAATTAGTTATGGGCAACAAGTAAACGACCTGCTTTAGCTGCTATTTTTTACTAAAACTTAAAAGTTATAAAATAGATCAGAAATTTAAATGGTGATGCAATTAATGACAAAAATATTGAATTAAAATAAAAAAAAAATTAACTTTAATCAACGTGGATAAAGATAGATTCAATTGGCTAAAAAATAGGATGACTTTGGCCATGGCTAAATAAAAAATGAAAGCAAGATCGCAGCGGGATGGCCTAACATGCGCAAGTTATGAAATATCATCAAAGAAAATTCTTTCCCTTTAAATATCAGAGACAACTATGCCACTGTCACTAATTGGGAATGCTCCATGGCCGACTGGGTATGTCCATTGGCAAAGACTAACCATTCCATGCTTGGAGATTTGCATCATGAGTTTACGAGTTCGAGCACCGAGTCTAGAAAACACATAATGCTCCAAATATATTTTACACCAAAATTCTACCATATCAAGGGATACATCCAAGGATATGGTGAGCAATGCTCTACAAGAATACATAGGAAAATAAAGCCATAATTTAGAATAAACCATAAGGCATTAATAACATCAACAGGCAGGGTAATTACCTATACTACCTTACTAGGTAGTTTTCTGTTTTCTAGGTAGATCTGTCTAGTAATTTAACATGGAAGACCTACCTAGTCAGAGGGTACTATTTTTTCAAAGGGTATCCTTAATCATAACCATATGGATAGAAGGATTCACAGTTGACTGTGTGCCTAGCACATCTGGCCAGCACATTCAATCTGATAGTCACTTCCTCTTTGGACCATCCATTTACAGTAATGAAAAGTTTACATTGGTTTTATGAATTTAGTACTTTAAATACAGTAATTCTAGATTAGCATGATGGGTTTTCTGGACAATCAGCCTCGGGAGTGTTCACTGAGTTTATTTTAAAGCAAAGCAAATTATACAGTCAAAAGTCCTGTAAGCAGACACCTTCGGGTCCGGGAAAAGCGTCAGGAGGTGTGCGGGTAAATTATCATACGAAGAAAAAGTTGATCTACGTTTACATTAGTCTCAGGGATTTTTTTGTGAGACATCAAAAAAGTCTGATTTAGGGTAAAATTCTCAGCTTTCCTGAGGATCAGCTTTAGGTATTTTTAACTTACAATTTGCATCATAGGGATTTGCAAAAGTATACATTCATCATTTTTTAATAATTAAAAGTGCTCATTATAAAAGCAGGAAAAAGGTTATTTAAATTAAATTAATTTATTTGCTTATAGTCAATAAAAATATTCACGCTTTTTAATTCGAATTATGATTTTTTTTCAAGTTGATATTATTAGCTTCTGCTTTAGCAATTCTTTTTTCAAAATGTTGACATTCCTGCTTGGTAAACCAACTGGTTAAGGCTAAGTTATTTAATATAGGTAAGTTTCCAAACAGAAAGTAAAGTACACATTTAATGGCAACGAAAACAGTTTGAATTTTAACATTCTTAACTAAACATAAATAATGAAGACTAGCTCTATGCAGGGAGAACAAATTTAGTAGGTTTAAATTGTTTATTTTATATTTACACAAACAGAAATTCTATAATATAAAATACATCTATTGTTTTACTTGCTTGCATTATCAAAAACTAATATACATGCTAATTTGAATACAAGTGGGATGGTTACAGTAATACGTTGCATGCACATATATTATATACATGCATGCATTCTACTCAATAGTCTAACACTGATGACAATGAGAGCCAATAATTTACATACAGGTGGTACACAACATAAAAAACTACCCTATCAATATACGTTGATTAATTAAATTATCTAAAATTCATTAACAATTTCTATAGTCAATATAAATTTTTCTGTGGTTAATTTATTATAATTTTGAAGTATATTTTAAATAGAATTATGTGACCTATCTCATCCATTGAATAAAAACATATGAAATGATTACAATGTGTTATGATTATAAAATATGATTATTACAATACTTCATTTAAATACAAGTGGCTATTTCACAACAAATAAATTGTGACCAAACTAATTGACATATCAAAAAATTTATTGTGTAATGTATGTAATTTTATTTTTTTTGTACTGGAAGGAAGGTATTTTACATATATTGAAATGCAGCTGCAATTTCTGATTGTACTAAAGCAACGCAAACTGAAAACAAAACATAAGGGGTTCTATTTAGGGCATTATTTTTTTTTTTCTATTAGAAAAAAAATAATTTAGAACATGTTAATTAAGTTACAAAAAGAAAGTTATGTACTGTAGGCAGAATTTCTTTTAAGAAGACATTGCGCATTACAAGAGAATTAATTACAATGGTATTACTTTTATGAATAAATTATGTCTAGTTTAATGCATTTATAAAAATTTGCCAAACTTTGCCGCATAACATAAATAAATGTACCCGAAAGTTTTGTGAGGCGATAAGGTTTATAAATAATTTCATTATCATGGAATACCATATTTCTGCCACTTGTAACAATTATTTAGAATTTCTTTTCTATAGTTCAGTAAATTTAATGGATTGTATAATTTTATCTCTAATTGTCATTTCTGTTTTATTGTGCCAACAATACTACTCCGTTTCATTTGACTACACTTGTTAATATTTTCTATTACATTTCATGTGAATACAGGCATACATTTTCATATATAAAATTTGCAGTACACCACTTGCGTAGTTTTGAAATTATCTGTTGAGTTTCTCGACATTTCGATCAATATAATGTGATCATCTTTGAGGGAATATCTTGTTGAGAAGCTCAAGATGTGGCAGAGCCAAGCCAAATGAGACATAAGTTGGAAAATTGAAATTTATGTTTTTTTTTATTAAAACTACACATTATCTTTAATGTGCCATAAAAATCAGTTTCATAAGATGTTTGCTTGCGAAGTTATGAACAATCAAAGATTGTACATTTAAAATGCAAGTTTTGAGAAAACCGCATTTGAAAATTACTTATCCGTATACATTGGCTAAGCAAGGTTATTTTAAATTGGATTTTTTAAACATTTTTTTATCATATATCTGAAATTTTTAAGGTAGTATGAAAGTTGAATGTATGAACTGTATACTTTTAAATAAAATAAAATAAAAAAAAAAATGATCATTTTTAAATTTCTGCCTATTGTGGAAAACTAGCATTTGCGACTTATGTCTTATTTGCAACTTACGTCTCATTTGCAACTTACGTCTCATTTGCAACTTATGTCTCATTTGCAACTTATGTCTCATTTGCAACTTATGTCTCATTTGCCACTTATGTTTCATTTGCAACTTATGTCTCATTTGCAGCTTAAGTCTCATTTGCAACTTATGTCTCATTTGTAACTAATGTCTCATTTGCAACTTATGTCTCATTTCAACTTGTCTCTTTTGCAACTTACGTCTCAGTTGCAACTTATGTCTCATTTGCAACTTATGTCTCATTTGCAACTCATGTCTCATTTTTAACTAATGTCTCATTTTTAACTAATGTCTCATTTGCAACTTACGTCTCATTTGCAACTTATGTCTCATTTGCAACTTATGTCTCATTTGCAACTCATGTCTCATTTTTAACTAATATCTCACTTGCAACTTATGTCTCATTTGCAACTTATGTCTCTTTTGCAACTTATGTCTCCTTTGCCACTTATGTCTCCTTTGCAACTTAGGTCTCATTTGCGACTTATGTCTCATTTCAACTTGTCTCATTTGCAACTCATGTCTCTTTTGCAACTTATGTCTCATTTGCAACTTATGTCTCATTTGCAACTCATGTCTAATTTGCAACTTATGTCTCATTTGCACCTCATGTCTCATTTTTAACTAATGTCTCATTTTTAACTAATGTCTCATTTGCAACTTACGTCTCATTTGCAACTTATGTCTCTTTTGCAACTTATGTCTCCTTTGCCACTTATGTCTCATTTGCAACTTACGTCTCATTTGCAACTTATGTCTCTTTTGCAACTTAGGTCTCATTTGCGACTTATGTCTCATTTGCGACTTATGTCTCTTTTGCAACTTATGTCTCCTTGCAACTTATGTCTCATTTGCAACTTATGTCTCATTTGCAACTTATGTCTCATTTGCGACTTATGTCTCACTTGCAACTTATCTCTTAATTGGTTTGGCTCTGCCACATATTTTTTTTCAAAACTACACACTTCGTATACCACCAACTTCATAAATTTATTGATATTTTGCCATGCAAACCTCAAACGGCATACATATTGTAATGGTAAAGGGTGCAAAAACAACAGTTTCAAGTACTACAGTAAATCTACACTAACAACTACAAAGGTTTCTAAAAGCAAATAAATAATTAGGATAACATTTGATAAACAGCTGTTAAAAAACTTTTTACCTTTAGTTTTCCGTTTACCTAGTAAGTCAACAATGCAACTCTCAACTATTATTTTAGAAAGGATGTGGAAAGTAGCAATTAGAAAGCAAAAGGAAACACAATATTGTTAAATAGATCTATTAAATATTATGGGGTTTTGTCTGAAAGGAATATTGAAGATCAAAAGCTACTAAATGGTAGAGGCTGTTTCATATTCATTAATTCAACAAAAGGGAAATATCTGAGTCCATCCAACAAAGCTGTTGGATTGCATATGGTGACAAGCTCAGGTTGCAAAATGAAGATTCTGTCATACTCATCATGTTAGGCAAGTGGCTTAAAATGTTTACTCGCCAAAATAAATTTTTACCCGCCTCTAGAAAAGTCTTTCGCTTGAATTGTTAACATATCAGCACTTATTATAAATTACAATGTTGATTTTTATCGATTTAAGTCTGCCAAAATGGTTTTATTTTCAGAGTCAGATTTTTTACTAGATTGGATGGGTGAGTTAGAATATAATGTCACTTGCCAAAATTAGATTTCACTCGAGATTGGCGAGTGGTTGAGTGTTAGTTTTACACCCTGCAAGCTCCTCCCAACCCAATGGTGGATCCAGAGGTTTTCACGGGAATTACCATGGCAACCTCCAAAAATGTTGATGGTTGACTCTAAAAGGGCTGCTTGGTATAAAAGGGCTGCCCTCAGAGAAATGAACACTAACACAAAATGTATAAAACTGGAAAACTGGCAAAATAGGCCAAATATAAACTGCTAGCCCAGAGTAAACATGTGGGTTATGCCCTCTTAAGAAACCAGTGTATCTCTTGAGATGAGTAACCCAATATATTGGTGCATAAACAACCCCTATCAAAGATAGAATATAGAGTATAAGAACAAGCCAGTACTTGCTGCATGATATGATATGAACCTTAGTGGAGTATAAAGTTGTATGAATGTGTCAAATTTATTTCACAATGCCATAGGTTCTTCTGTATAAGGTGCCATATAAATCGACATTGCACATAACAAAAACTTGATTTGCGAAACATGAATAAACCACATTACAAGCCAACATGACAATATTATTAAGAATACTTGTTCAATTATATTACTTCTTACACTAAGCCTTGAAGATTAATGATCTTCCTTTAGAATGTTTTTAATTACTAGTATTTTAATGTAGACATATTATTTTTTTGCCCATATACATGTACAATGTTTTCATTTGTTGTCTGCTTCCTGTTGTCCAAGTTAACCACCATAAAATTTAGAAGTTTGATTAAAAGTAAAATAAGATTCCATGTCTAACAGTGTTAAGCTCAGTCAAGAATACCAAATTTTCTTTGATAAAAATTGTGATATGTCTGTATATGGTTATAATCAGCATATCACGACCACGAAAATATAATTTCCATATATGGGTACTATATATCAAATTAAATTTTATCTGAGTGTTAATTAAGAAAATTCTCGTTAGTTGGTGGTCTTTACTGGCAGGGCGTTTACTTGGAGAGTTTTTAAATTTGAATGGGTAAAGTCTGAACTCCTACTCCAAATTAATCGTTTTACAATGGAACAGAAACATTAAATTCAACAGACCACAGCCCCACATTATGGTCATTACTTGAGGGTCTTTAAAGCAGTAAAGTCTGAACACTTATTACAAGCAATCTAAATTAACCATTTTACAATGGAACAAACATGAAATGCAGCAGACTACAGTACCAGTCAACCACAGCTCCACATTATGGGAAAAATAGCTTAGTGCACTGTAATGTGACCCACAAATGCCAAACAGACTCAAAAGGATTTATAAAAGGAAATCTCTTATTTCCAATGCTTATGGTATTAGTTTTAGAATCAATCTATTTATTTTGTTTTGTACATTTGTTTATGGAGGAAAATAGTATTTCCATGGATGCAATTATTGCATCTGAACATACTACAGTATTAGTAACTTTATTGGTGACTCTATTTGGTTATTTTACTGCTCCTCCATTAAGGTGCTAGCATCTCTGTAAGAACTATTAGCGCCTCTGTTGAGACCGATTACCAATACCCCATAGGTACTATTAGTGCCAACTTCAGTACTTAGTTTTTCATGGGAAAAAAGTTGAAGACAATGGTGATAATTAGTAATGGCCCTTTTAATCGGAAATTAGGGAGTTTTTAATATAACGACATGGCTCTAAACACAACAACAGACTCCACCAGATATTCTATACAAAATCATTACAGTTTTTGAACATACAATTTTCAAATTTAGTTAAAAATAATTTGAAAATGTTTTTGTTAACAGATTTTATTTGGGCAATTTGTCCACTTGCACCTTGTATATTTCTTGAAATGGCACGTTACGCTATGCTTGATGTTCTTTTATTTTTATTAATGACTGTTACAATTTAGTACGTCATAATCCTGTACCCCTCTGGCAAATCCAAAACTTTCTATTACTACTAACAACTCAAACAAAACTGATCATTGTTTAAGTCATCAATTTCATCCAGTTTTCTGTACAGTTCGGTTTGTAAAAAAATCCATTTACATAGTGTTTTATAATTTTTGGAACTTCAATAAAGGTCCTATATAGGATGAAGCCAGCTGTTCACTTCATCATCTTAAAAACATGCAAACAAGCATAATTGTAAAGCTTACACTTTCTATGGATTTGTTTCACTTTTTTTAAAGTCTCAAGATCAGGGAATCAATGTACACAAGGTAAAATTGACTCCCCAGAAACCAAAATGTCTAAAAAACTGAACAAACTGGATGGTTCAAATGACAGTCGGTTTTCAGATTATTATTTTTCTTGGGGAAATTGAGAGTTTAGATACTGACACTATCAAATTGAGACACGAATAGATTTAGTCAACATGTACCACTTGTTGTAACCGTTACCATTGTCATTTGGCTGTACACAGGATAGTAAGTCCCCCACAAATAATCAATTAGTTTGTGTAGCAATCTTACCTGGCTCATCATATACACTTGGTGTACGAGGACCATTGCCTGGCTTATAAGGATCTGATGGATCATTCCGACGGATCCTAAACAAAAAAAAGGAAATTACATTATTAAATTTTAGCTTGGTTTTCTTTATAAATGTAAACAATTTTCCGTTCTTTCCTTCCCAACTCTCTTTTACTCACATATAATTTAAATATTAACAATTTTTCTGCCCTTTTCTCTAATATAAAACTTGTAAGAATAATGTAAACATGTTAATTCCATTTTGTATAATACTGTTATGTATGTATTTGTTATTTTTTATGCGGATAATTACCCTCAATGAATTCTAAAGAAAATAAAAATTTAAATTAACATTGAAAATTGAATGGTATCATATTCAACACTGAACATAGTAGAATGAGCTCTTAGAGGAGTTCAAGGCTTGGGGTAGATCGGACAGTCCTTTTCACACTTGGTGCTTAACCCCTCTGGCATTTGCAAACATGGAGCAACAATTAAAATTATTTTATGTTCATCCATAGCCAATTTCACACAAAAAATACCACAATGCTACCATAACCATGCTGGATTATTGTCAGTCTAAACCAATTCACACAGAATGTCAATTTTCAGTAAAATGACGGTTTCCTCTGTGAAAGTCACTGTCCACTGGAAAGGCATAAAATTGGCAGTCTTGATTAAAAAGGTGCCATTTTTACGAATTTTTCAATCATTTAGCTTTGCTTCACTGCGTAAGCCCGCATTATACAGTGGAGCATTTCACATACATTTAGCCTAAACCAGTAATTGAAATATAAGTATAATATATCTAGGTTCTGAGGCGGCCTAACAAATGCAGCACTGTGTCGGCTTTGATGGGAAAGTACCTTGCCATACTAAAACCGGCATTCACGAATTACTGCAATATTCTTGTTTTACAAAAAGGTCTCGTCAACTTAGATTTTGGCAGTCTTCAGCAGGTTTGAAATCTACTCACTCTCTTTAGCAATCATTGGTCTTAAGAAGTAGGGCCTTATACTGTATGGAGGAAGACTTATATTGTATACACTAATACGTTTATTGTAATTGGTTCATGTTAAATAAGCCATTTCAGGGTTTTTACATGTACGTGTAGGTCGTAGGTCAATCAAAGTAAACAATCATTACCACACATAAATATTGTGCAACTTGCCCAAGCCAAAATGAAAATGCCATTAGAAGAAAGTTTTAATTAGAAACAAGTCTGACATACAGATTCTAAATTAATGAAAAAAAACACATTATCTGTCATGAAAAACAAATTTGATTTAGGCCTTAAGCCAGGCACTCACTGAATCGTGTGTACGAATAAACCATCGCTCCCTGTGTGCAGTTGCTAGATGCGATAACAGTATTCTACTCATCGGCCGATGGTTTTTTTAGTGATTTTTCTGTTGAATCACTGAAAAAACCGTCGGCCAATGAGTAGAAGACTGTCATCGCGTCTGGCGACCACACATACAGGGGGCGACGGTGGAGTTTTGCGACCGTCGTATGACCGTCGCAAGATGCAGTGAGGGCAAGGCTTTACATATCATTATTCATGTCACTTTTTGGCATAAATCCTGAAAATGTTATTTTTTGACAAAAGATTTCAATATTCAATCATTTAATTATGTTGAAACAAATATAAAGAAAAATCATAAAAACACATTATATCATGAATAATAAAAGACAGGGCAGAAACATGCAAAAAGATGCAAACTTATGAAGAATTAAATTTACCACCTAATTGAAGGTTGGATAGCTTAATAAGGTAGATAAATCAATCTCATAAGCCCCTTTCACACAGAAAATACCGCAATGTTACCATAACCATGATGGCGTTATTGCCGGTATAAACCATTTCACACAGGTCAAATTCCGGTCAAATATAACGGTTTCCTGTGTGAAAGGGTCCGAGCAAAAGACGTAGAAATGGCAGTCTGTAATACAGGTTTCCAACGTTGACTTTTGTTTAGTTATGCTTCACTGCGTAACCAGGCATTACACTGTGGAACCTTACATACTGATCCAGCCTAAGGCAGTGACGGTAATATAATGGTAATATGTCTAGGGTCTGAGGTGGTCTAACGAATGCCAGGACTGTGCTGGTATTGATGGGAAAGTACCCTTTAACTAAAGTTGGCATTCGTGAATCTTATGTGTCAATGCAGTTATAAAAACTGCAGTAGATTTAATAGAAATAGATTACTGCAGTAACTATAGTAGAATATTTTTTACATGGTGCATTAGTTTTAGTGAAAACGTCCAGCGTAGTTGCGCAAAAAGACTCCGTGTTGCCACACGTCTTCCCTAAAATCTCAATGTACACGTTTAGTAAGTTGACATAACATCACAATTTAATTAAAAAATTAGATTATCATGCAACAATCCATAACATTTACCTTCAAACACTATTTGCTTTTTGTTATGTTACTAAAACAAGCAAAATCAAAGAAGTTACATTCAGGTATCAAATAGAAATAAAATTTGAGGTAATGCATGACCTTTGACCACCAAGTACAGTGAAGGATTATGGGTAAATTCAATCATGTTAATATTTTACATGCTAGGTTTTGGAAAAATCAATAATGCAAATTTGATTTCTTTATTGTATTTTATTACCTGTATATAACTTTCATGATTTTCCTTTGAGCATGGTCTGCTAACCTACAGAAATGTGAATATTCAATCATTCGATCAGTCAATCAATCAAATCAATCGATCAGTCAATCAAATCAATCAATCAATCATTTCTAAATCATTCATTCTTGGAAAATCTAGTAATTTTTATCAGATTTGATAATCACATGCTAGATTAGGATGTATTCACTGTAGTGGAGGAAACAATCACATGCCAACATACTCATGTGACCCATGCTTTCAAACATGCTAATCCTGTCACCTTGACAACCAACAGTAACAGTTTATGGTGTATCATTGGAAATATTTGCATTACCAGGCTTGGGTATAGTAACAGATCAATACGAAATACAAAAAATCTTTTCAGTATTATCCGGGCAAGAATAGTCAGAGATTTAATTACAGTATGCTTGAAAAAAGGATTGAGAACCACCTACCCTTATAATTTTCTATCCATTCTAAGTATATTTTAATGACCTTCATCCAATCAAAATTCAAACAGTTACCCAGCCAAAACCTCTGTAAAAACATCAACTCTCAGGCATAATGCAGGAGTGGATCCAGCCAAGCTGGGCCCGATGTCAAGTTGGACAAGCACAGGTATGAGGTTTTAACAAGAACATGAAAACAATAGGCGTGGGTCCGGGCCTGCCTAGGGCACGGAAATCCCCGCCTGCAATGCGCGAGTCTCACGCATTGGGACCTATTTTGGACGTCTCATGTATAGAAAATTTTTCTCAAGCGTTAGCAGAAATCTCATGCATAGACCGTCATGCAAATAGTTTTTCTCACGAATGAGCGAATATAAAGCAAACGACCCCCAAAGCAGTGCAAATTTGCACAAAATCAGCCCAAACATGGGCAGATGACTTTTTTTTTGCTTGTCAGATTGAAATCGGAGGAAATGTGGCCCATCATAGACGGCAGAGTTTGTCTCACGCATTGACGGAAAAAAGTTTGCAGGTATAAAATACATAAAAAATTATATTATTATTATTATTATAAATTATAAATCATGTTAACACCAACCCTTGATGGCCACTTTTGGATTTCACTAGCTATACACCAGTACAAGCTGGAAAGGCTCAAGCCATTCAAACTTTTCTTGGAGTTTCTCAATCTCACAAATATTATGAAAATCTCCCTTATTATGTTATTTTTTTAAAATAAGAAACACAAATGGCTCACATAATGTCGCACTCTGATGACAATGATCAAGTCAGGGTCCATTCTTAAAATAATTTGAATCAAGTTCATTAAAAAATAATAAAACAAAAAGCCTAAAACACAAAATATATCTTGAAATTGTGGACTCCTATAATATTAGTTACATTTTCCTAATTTTATAGCCCCTTCACACAGAAAATACCGCAATATTACCATAACCATGCAGGCATTATTGCCAGTCTAAACCCATTCACACGGAAGATCAAATTCTGGTAATATGATAGTTTCTTGTGTGAATGGGCCCAGTGGGAAGATGTGAAAATTGGCAATCTTTGACCTTTGTTTAGTTCTGCTTCACCGCATAAGCCGGCATTATACAGTCGACCCTTTCACACATATGCGACCTAAACCAGTAACGGTAATATGACGGTAATGTCTAGGGTTTGAGGAAGTCTAATGAATGCCGGCATTGTTCCAGCATTGAAGGAAAAGTACCCTTTCACTCTTAAGCCGGCCATCTTGAATTACCGCAATATACCCGTTTTACAGTTCTGTGTGAAAAGGGGTTTAGGATTCAGGCTTTACTCAGTCATAATGTTTTTTTACATCTATTGTTATTTTATTTGTTTTATTCCATGCCATAGTCATGCTGTGTACTTGCATAAGTACCATCTTTCAATGGTGGTGGTAGGAGCAGAAATGGGTTATGGTTTGCTTATTTATAATAATAAAATTTACAGTAGAACCTTTGTACCTGATTTTACACCCTGTATTTTAAATACGACAAAAATAATTAACGTTTTTATTGTTAATAATGGTGGTTCTACTTTCAATGAACTTCTATATGTTTAATCCAAACTTATATTTAAAAAAAACATGAAACTCATCAGGCATACTTTTATATTGTGTCACTATACTGTAAGGTGAAATAATAAAATTTAAATGATTAAAATTTGATTTTAGAGAACCCCATGTTTTACATACACCATTTGGTTCTGTTCTGTACATAAAATAGAGGTTCTACTAGTTTGGCAATGACCAATCATAACCAAAAAGGAGAATCCGAGAGAAACAATGAGCCCAAACAGATTTTGCATTCTCTCCAACAAACAACAATACTGTTTGAAATTTAAAGTTAGGGACGAGTGGACAAGTTTGTTTCTTTTTATACGTTGATGCTAAAAATTGAATTGAAATATTGTATAGCCTACAAGATATTCTAAAGCAAAATAATAACTGTACCTCATATTGAATTTAGCCTTACACCTGTGAGTGGACTGCTACCCATGTCAGGAACTTAAATTTACTGATTTTGTTAATTTTATTAAAAGCATGCTAATTCTAGCAACTGTTGTTGGATGCACACATTCATGTAGTGATGGTAAATCCAGTATGAAATAAGTACCTTCTTACGACTCTAAAGAACCTAGTAACAAATTGGAAATGTCTCTGGAAAAATTCCTGGATTATACTAAACAAATCTTCAAAGTAATATCCAGAACTATATTGGAAAAAATTGTACAAATCCACAAAAATTATAAAAACAGAAAATTGTACAAAACAACATAAAAATGACATTGTATTGAGAAAAATGGTACAAGATACAAACAACATGAAATACGTAACAGAGGTATGGTAACTTGGTAGGTAACATATCTTCACCAGACCTATAGATGATAATTGTACAAAATAAAAACATTAAATAACATATTGGCATTTTATCTTGGTAGTTTAACAAATTTTCAATGTAATATCCAGAGCTAGAGAGAAAAAATTGTGCAGAATACAAACAACATCAAATAACATATTATTGGAGTATATATTGGTAGATAACAAATTTACAATGTAATATCCAGAACTAGAGAAAAAGTGTACAAAATAAACATAACATCAAATAACATATTGGCCTTGTATCTTGGTAGTTACCAAATCTTTAAAATGCAATATCCAGAACTAGAGAGAATAATTGTACAAATTAAAAACAACATCAAATAATATATTGGCATTGTATCTTGGTAGACAACAAATCTTCATTGTAACATCCAGAACTATAGAGAAAAATTGTGCAAAATACAAACAACATCAACATAACATATTGGCACTTTATCAGAAATGGTAGTTACCAAATATTCAATGTAAATTCCAAAACTAGAAAGAAAAATTTTACAAAATAAAAATAGCATCAAATAACATATTGGCTTTGTATCTTGGTAGATAAACAAAATGTCCAATGTCGTATCCAGGCCTATATAAAAAAAAATTACAAAATACAATAACATCAAATCAAATACATAAACATAGGTGCAAGATGGTTAACATGTTTGTATTCCGATCCTGAAGTCCAGGGTTCGAATCCTGGCTGCACACCCAAGTTCTTTCTATGGTATACAGTGCTAGTCCCTAAGCCTAATGAGTGGTTTTAAAAGCATGATGTAGTTCTCATCCTCTATTATCACAGCCTTGTGGAAGAACACCTCTTGGTGATACAAGCATTTCCGTGTTAAAATAAAGTTATTACTGTATTGTTATTATTATTATTATCAGAATTCAAACAATCCATTTGGTTCGGTTTTCAACATCGTTCGTTTCAGAAAACCAGGCTACCTATGTTGACATCGGTTTCATGATTTTTGAAAAAAATGTATAGTTGGTTTTATGGTGGGATTTGAGACCATGTTAAAATTATAATCCTGCTGCAGTATTAGTCCAGTAGCTGTAAAAGAATTAGTGAAAACAACGTGCTGAGATGTGTGTTTATATGTCTCAATGCAGTCTTCAAATTAAACCTAGCTTACACTTTTGCATTTCAAGCTTTCATTCGGCTGCGTATCGTCAAAACGCAGCCGAATGCAACAATACTCAATGAAATGAGCTAATACGAGGTCAATAGGCAGACTAGCGCAGAGGCTTTGCCTTCTAGCTCGCTAGTTTTAAATTTGTTCAAACATACGCAACTGAACGCAAGATCAAAATCCATGCGACCTAAAATGAGTGACAACAACTTAATGCGAGCAAGGACGAGCGAATCTGCGCTGCTTAACGCAGGCCAATGCAGCCTTTTTTCTAGGTCTTTAATCATTGCAGGACATATTCTTAAAAAGTTTGTGAATGCTTAACTTGATTTTCGACTTTTATTTCCCATGTCAGCTTGTTGAATTGACCCTGGTCATCTCTTCTGCTGGTCCAAGATTGAATCCCACAACTTTGAGGAATATTCATATTGAATCGTACTGTTACAAGAAAAAAGTGAGTTGGGGTGGGGGCGAGGTGAAAGTCAACGTAAGGCAATCATTGGCAATCGTATTTCAAAATCTATACGAGGTACAATACAACGGTGTGAATGCTACGGAATATTTTGCCGCGGAATGCTGCCTTAATGCTGCGTTCACAGCTATACGCAGCTAACACCGCAAAGGTGTAAGCTAGGCATTAAACAATGGAACTGGATTGCTGTACTAATTGCAATCACAGATTACTGCAGTAACTACAGTAGAATAATTTTGAAATGGTAGGGTAGGAGAATTGGCGGAATAGCAATCCGTTTGTTTCTATCATGACCTTCAACAAATCCACCATTGCCATTCTTCAAACAGTTTGATCAAAACATGATAACTGCGATAGGATCCGTGTACAATTTTATGTTGAACAATGTTGTTACACAAACCTTATCTTATTTCTTAGCATTCAATTAGGAAAGTAGATAACATATCACTTTAGTAAATTTAATATATTGCAATGTCAGAACAGTATTCTGTCTTGACAGATAGTATATTTAATAGTGAAAATACCGGGCCCCAAGACAACATCGAAATTCTACTTTATAATGGATAATGGAGATATGTAATAGTATTAGTAAATACGTTATACATAATTTATTTGTTAAATCGATTTATTTACAGTTTATTAATTACACATTACAATAAAAGATTTATAAAACTTTTCTTCTGGACTTACTCTGACCTAATAGAGCTGGCTACGTATCACGACTCAGACTAAGTTCAGAAGAAAAGTATCTTTTATCACATTCTTGGATGATTCATAATATTCATAATTATACTCATTACAATGATAACAACTTTATTCAGATATGTTAGTTTATTGTTATTAAAAACAATATATGGAACAGAAATCTAAAATATACAGTGAATAAAAATCACTGTAAAATTCTGTAATACAATTTAATATCAATACTTTCAGAGGTCAAGAGCCTGCTTGTCACATTTTTCATGCTCTTTACGGTCCATGCATCAGAAAAAACAGAAAGTTACAAAAACCACCACAATGAATGAATTAACAGAGATATAAAACAAAGCCTCAATAACAAACACAAAACACATCTTGTATATGTGGCAGAGCCGAGCCAAAGAAGGCATCAGTCACAAAGCTAGTTTTCCACAATAGGCAGAAATTTAAAAAATGATCAAATTTTTCAATACTTTGTTTATCTCAAAAACACAGTTAAAATATTTAACTATCATACTGCATCAACAATTTTGAGATCTGCATACTGATATGCAATATTCAAATGCAGTTTTCCCAAAATTTACATTCTAGTGTTTAAAGTTTATTGATCATAACTTGCAAAGGAAACATCATATGAAACAATCTTTTTTTGCATGTTAAAGAAATTAATGCGTAGTTTTTTTAATTCATAAATAATTCAATTTTCAATTTTTCGACTTATGCATTCTTTGGCTTGGATCTGCCACATATAATGATCTTTGAGAATTTGTATTAATAATTATTATGAATGATTTAGAAAGTATAAAATGAACAATCTTACCTATGCATGTAATAAATCCCCAAAACAACAACTATGACGATTATGAACAGGAACACAAATATTAATCCAACAGCTAGGCCGACATTACCATCAGAGCGATTTCCATCCAGCTCTCCAGTTAAGCTAGGGGATGTCATGGCTGGATATGGGTTCACAGTAGCTGGAAAAAAGGCATTTGTAAAAAATAATTCAACTTAAAATCTATCAACTTGTTTCTAAACTTTTAAGCTACAGGAAATAAATTTTGAAAACTTACACATTGTAGCAGTCATGGCAAATTTTGTTTTAGTTGTAATAGTCAAGTGAAAGTGAATCTAATATAATATATATTTAAATATAGTTTCTATTGACATTATCTTCCAGTTTATTTGTATCACAACATAGTAGAAAGTTTCAAGAAAAATAAATTTTAAATATTTATAAGGTGTCGTGACAAAATGAGTTGTGTTGTACGCCATGTCATTTTGAGATATTCACAAAAATAAACGGAAAGTCATAATTTCACAAAAATGAGATTCCTATTGTATTAAGTTAAGTATTAAATTTTATGATTACAAACTTTCTGTTTATGTTTATTTACAATAAACATGTTTTTGAACTAGATTCTGTGAAGGCTGTTTTTCAAAATCAATAGAAAAACATACAGGAAGTCAACAGTTGTTTATTTTTTAAGTCGATTTTCTCCAAGTGTGTTTTCATACACCAATGTTTAAAATGATTTTTCTCTGGTTATACTGAAGCTATGAACCTCATTTAAAAACCAATTTAAAGCTTATAATCTCTTCTATCCAAATACAGCTATATAACTCAATTTTGGTTTTTATGTACAACACGACTCATTTGGTGGTGACACCTCACATTTATGAACACATTTCATTAAATGTAAACTGGTGGAAAAACAGGAAAAAAAAGTATAAAAGCATAAACTATAGACAAACCAATTTTTAGCTCCAATCAGCTGTTTTTCTGTTTTACATGAGATATTTGAAATAATTCAATTAAATTCCCTTTATTGCTTCAAAGGCCATTGGTGGGTATTATTTGCTTACACTACAAGATTAAGAAATGAAAGAAGATGTAAAGAAAATGAAAGAAAGATGCATAATCATTTTTCACAAGAAAGATTAAAAAAATTGAGGTGATGGGAGATCCTAAGAATAACAGAGGCTTAGTGATGTGATTGAAGAAATGTATAAAGGTAACGGGGCAGCAGGCATAAGAGGGGGATGGTGAAAGCGTTCCCGCCCCACCCCCAATGATACCTCAGAATATCAGATAGACTGACTTTCATTTATGTACCTAGGCTACTGGAGCACCTCCCTTTAGAGATTTAAAGGAATAAAACAGTAGTAAATATGAATATTTTGGCCTTGAAAGCCCCCTTCAGAGACCAAGACAGCACAAATTAATAACCTTGTTCCCCGATCCCAAAACGTTCCACTGACTTTGAAAGGAAATGGTCAGGTTATGAAAAAAATGTATAGAATGTATAGATGTATAGAAAATGGAAGGAAAGACAGAGACAAACTTGAGGTGATGAGAGAATTTAGGAGTAATAGAAAATTTGTGACATGTTGGAAGAAAGAGATAAAGGGAATGGTCAGGAGATGAAGAAGATGTAGAGAAAATGAAAGAAAAGATAAAGAAACAATTAGTTTTACAAGGAAGATTTAGAAAGTTGAGGTAATGAAAGTTTTTAAAGTAATAGAAGATTAGTGATGTGATGGAAAAAAGAGATAAAGGGAATGGTCAGTAGATGAAGAAGATGACATAGAGAAAATGGAAAGAAAGATACATAGACAATCAGTTTTACAATGAAGATTTAGAAAATTTAAGTGATGAAAACTCCTAAAGTAACAGAAAATTGGTGATGTGATGGAAGAAAGAGATAAAGGGAAAGGTCAGTAGAAGACGTAAAGAAAAACGAAAGAAAGATAAATATAGACAGTCAGTTTTACAATGAAGATTTAGAAAATTGAGGTAATGAAAGTTCCTAAAGTAATAGAAGGTTGGTGATGTGATGGAAGAAAGGTATAAAGGAAAATGTCTGGAGATGAAGAAGACAAAGAAAATGAAAGGAAAGATGTATAGAGAGAATAAGTTTTACAAATAAGATTTAGAGAGTTGAGAATCCCTAAAAGTAAAAGATTTTCCAGGTGTTGGAAGAAGGGGATAGTAGAGATGGTCAGAAGTTTTAAAAATTCAACTAATAGCACAGTGTGACAAACTGTGTTCTCTATTCAAACGTAAAAATGCTATAATCAGAAAAAAAACTACAAACTAAAACTACCTAAATCTATTAACTGAATTACCTAAAGGCTTTGTGATGGTGAATGGCACGGGGGCAGACGCTGGTCCATCGTAACTCTTTGATGTTTCAGAAGCACTATCAGTCGTTGGTATCACGGTTACTGTAAACGAGATAACTGTTGACATATCTTTGTCAATGACACGGCGATAGTATTCTTGATAGACCTGTGACACAAACACACCATTTGAAGGGGGAAAAGTCTGTTCCAATACTACTTTGTAAGAAGTGAAGTTTGGGTAAAAAATTTCCGGTCGATCCCATCTGATGGTGTAATACTCCCGTACTATTTCAACTCTTACATTTTGTGGCTGGCTTGGACCTGAAAAAGAAAAAAAAGATGCTAAGAACATGTATTCAGGGCTCCCAAGTCTCCAGGATTACCCTGAAATCTCCAAGAATTTTGCATTATCTCTTGAATATCCAATTTTCTCCAGGAATTTGAATTTGTTATAATTATCTTACAAATGTGTTGAGAGATTGGCAATATAAAAAAAAAAATGTATTTTTCATTTATTTGGACACTAAATGGAATATTAAAGGTTCATTTGTGTAATTGTACCAAATATAAGAGTAAACACCTTTTTAGTTGTAATAATCAAAGAAATTTGTTCATATAATTTAACTTTGAAAATGCCCATATAGTATCCCAAAATAATAATGAATGCTGGCCAACAAAATCTCCAAGATATCTGGTTTTCCAACTTGGAAGCTCTGTGTATTTAGAGTAACTTAGTTTTGTTTGATTTTGCTTGTTGAAATTATCATTATCGATACTTTTTAGACTTTCAATTGTCTTATATTTAGAAAAAAAATCTTCTTAGAATTTATATACAGTACGTGAATTGTTATTTCTAAATGTACGTCCTAAAAAAAATTATGTTGCCCAAGCCCAAACTGACCAAATTCAGTCTTTCTCTTTTAAACTTTTTTATTTCCTGAAATTGTTTTAGCGAAACACATCAAAATATCTAGAAAATTATTACAACATAAAGTTATCCAGAAAATTGTACAAAATACTTATTATTATTCCAAAATTATACCAAAGAAAATTTAAAAGGTTAAGTTAATAAGTTAAGAAACTAAAGTAACATCTACTAAAATATCCTTGAAACACTAAGTCATTTGGTGGTCCATACAGTATGCTGCACTGAGAGATAATGTGTATGACCTATGGAAATAAATATACCTGAAGTATATATGTGAGGTGTCATGACAAAATGAGTCGAGTTGTATGCCAGGTCATTTTGAAATATTCACAAAAATAGACAGAAAGTAATAATTTCACAAAAATGAGATTTCTGTTGTTTTGTTAATTGTTAAAATAATTTGTTTAATAATTAAAATTCATGATTACATTCTTCCTGTTAATGTTCATTTACAATAAACATGTTTTTGAACTACAGTTTGTAATGGCTGTTTTTCAAAATCAATGGAAAAACATACAGGAAGTCAACAGTTGTTTATCTTTAAAGTTGATTTTCTCCAAAGTTTTTTGGAGAAAAAATGTTTCATATACCTATGTTTTAAAATGATTTTTCTCTGGTTATACTGAAGATGAACCTCATTTAAAACACAAATTTAGAGCTTATTATTTCTTCTATCCAAATACAATAACTCAATTTTGGTTTTCTGTACAATACGACTCATTTTGTGGTTACACCTCACATGTATATAAAAAAAAACTCAACTTCTAAGTAAGAGATAGAGCTGGCAATCTTCCATATCTCTATATACATTATACCCATTTATGGTAATGATATATCCATGTATGGTCATGGAATGACATCATTATGACCATATATAGGTATATCAAAATTTTTTGTAAAAAAAAATTTGATAGTTTGGATTGAGCGTCAGAATTTTCTGGGTCATATCCAACAGCGCGTTTTCTCTGCACTTACATGATGAGGACTATTACGTCATGCTTCTAAACTGTTTCGTTATGAGGTGACATTTTTTTTTAGTTAACAAATCTAAAGCAACCATTTAAGCATGTTAGCCATCTTACCCTTTGAAAAAAATAACTCTGTTAACATGGTAGACAATGGTGATGACAAGGTAGAAATAGGTAGTTACCCTTGCTACCTATCTATAATATCTCATTATAATCAAGACCCATAAATCTCTCAATCTCCAGGGAGCCTACCGAGGATATGGTCAACAATACAAAAATACGGCCATTACCTTTTGACTAACTAGAACTGACACCGCGACAATCAATTTCTTATTGAACTTGAGTTATCAATAACATCAACAAATATACTACCTATTAGCTCTATGGTTCTAAGGTAGATCTTCCTAGCAATTTAACATGGTATATCCACCTTGTTTGAGGATGTTATACTTTTCAAACGGAAATAACATCTGTTATTAAGAATACTATAGCTATGCTTAGTTTTCCATAAATAGAAACCACATTTAAACTTTAACTTTTATTGGAAATTTAAAATATTACATAATCAAAATTTACATAATGAGGGATATTGTCCAAATTAACCTGCTGCAGTTACTGCAGTAATCCAGTTACAACATTAGTTCAGTAGCTGAAAGAGAATTAAAAAAAAAATGTTGACATATGGCTTTGTGTCCCAATGCAGTCACCAAATAGAACATAATGTTACTAGTTTAATTCAGTAACTGCAGCAGACTTAATAGCAATAGATTTTAATAGATACTGGAGTAACTGCAGTAAAATAATTTTGACATGGTTCCTACAGTAAGTTCCATCATCAGATAATTCTTATTGCGTAAAAACAACAAACCGCAATTTTTTACACGTATAGTTGACTACAGTTTGATAGCTAACAGCAATTAAACAACGTCATAGTACGGATGTGATAATTAGCCTGACTTCCTGCTGTGTAGTCAACTTGATGTAGCTACACATTGAAGATACCACATGCTAGCCTTATATTTCTTGCCTCTCTTTCATACCATTCATCCACCCTGTTTATAAACCCAGTATATTCCATATCATGGAATAATTCAGGCCTATTTATGAGAGGGGTGGTTGATGGTGACCCCACTTGGAAAATACAGACTTGATTTTAAACAAGTAAAGCAAAAATGCACTAAGTTTCATCTTGGAACCCCAGATGATTTTATTAAAAACAAATCAAAATATCTTTTTGGGGGGTTGGCATTGACCCAGGTTCCCAGAACAATTTTAACAAATGACACAAAAAAATTCCCTGAGTTTTTTTGTTATTGGAACTCCTTGTCAAAAGCAAATAAAATATTTTTGGTTTCATTTTTGGGAGGAGTAAGAGATATTCTAAAGCCTGATAAATTCCCCCTCCCATTAATCCCAAAAAATTGTTTATATTAAAATTAAGCCATTTCAGTTTATATGTCAAGTGTATTACGCGTTCGGCCAATGATCCTTGGCAATGAATTAGAGTTTTACAAATAACAAACAGTCAAAATTTATAAAACAAAAATTTAGTCCACAAGGGACTTAAACCTCTGTGTGAATGTAATTGCATTTTACAAGTCGAAGGTTTTACCCGCACAGCCAACTAACGCTTGACAACAGAACAGTTTTTGAAGGAAATAACTTGTTTAAAAAAATATAAAAAGTAGGTCAACAGCAAGCCATGTTTTAGAAACAGCGAATTATAACAAATTTCATTTAGAAGGATGGCACAGAGCCGGAGCTCATCGATATACGAGTACTTTTTGACTTTGGAGAAAGTTCCAAGCCTCAAATTTGGGCTTTGTATGGGCAAGGCTATTTTGGGTTTGATTGTGATAGATACAACTAACATCATAACAGTGCACAGAGGCCATTTTTCGCCAACTGTATCTCCATGTATTAATGAGAATAAGGGGCACCGAGGCCAAAGTGGACTTAATGATCATCCAGTTTTTTTGAGGCATTGAGGCCAATTGTCACCCAACAGAGGCAAGTGGCCTTGGTGCCTTGTTTAAATTCGAGCCCTGAATGTCTGGTTTAGAAAGATATTGGTTCTACAAATGGTCCATTTTAGGGGAGTTGACTATAATTTTAATCATAATAAAATCAAATTCATTGGATTTTAAATGACTAATAAAGCATAGGGCAAAAATGGCCATGAATCCTATAAACAACTAGTGCATTCATTGATTTACTATTGCACGCAAGTAAATGTCTGAGTGATATTATAATAATAAGTTTTAAAAGGAGGCACCACCAATAACTTGGTGCCAACCTGACATGGATTCTTGTGAATTTTGGATTATTTCATTAGAACGTCCTAATTCAATGTTGTTTCAATAATTAATCATTTTTAATCCCCGACTTTCCTTTTTTGGTGTTGTTTAACTGTTTTAAAATCGTGAATTATGAATGATTTCTCGTCAGTGTATCATGTTTACCTTTCGTTATAAATGATTCACAATTAATCATATCCTACTAGTGGTGTCGCTTTAGTACTGATAGTAGCCGTTTTATTTTGAATTGTTTAATTAGATGGACCTAAGTTTGTTTAAGTGTGAATCCTTGTAATAGTTGGACAGGTCATCTACATGTAGGTTTAGATGAACTCTGTAAGTTCTTAATTAAAATACTAGACTAAAGGTCTATTCACACTTGTTTTTTTATGCAATAGTTAATTAAGGTCTATTCACATTCACATAATAATCAGAAATCAGGGATGTAATTATGCTGGGCGGAGGTGGGTGGGGCCACACACCCTAAAAATGTTCTATCCAATAAAAGCCTATTATTAAAGCCTTCCACCCAGCCTAACTGCATTCTGCCACCCAATCCAAACCCCTGAAAAGATAAAAATACTATTTTTAATCATTTTTCCACCCACCATTACATTATTGCCACCCACCCTTGAATTTTTCTAGCTATATCCCTAAGGGATGTAATTTTGAATGAATAGGTGGTGGAAATTAATTACAGGCGTGGCATTTAGTCCCAGGGAGGAGACAGACATTCCCCCTTTGATTTGATTAATTCTGTGTTGTAGAACACCAAGAATTTCCCTGAAATTTTCTTAAAATTTTCAAAAAGTAAATTTGACAAAATACTAATTTTGCTGAAGTATTGTTAGATTTACACAGTTTAAGGAAAGGAATTATTTAGGAAAGGAGATAGTTCATTGACCTTTACTCATCACTTACTACTTCATTTAACTCTCATTTTAAAGGAGATTACAAGCGGCCAGCTGATGGCTTACCTAACTTTGCCTTATTAAAATTAAGCTGAAGCATGCTATCACTAAATCTTGCACATTATTTACATTGTAAAAAAGAACAGCATAAGCAATTGCATTGGTTGGATAATATTCCAAAAATTCAAGAATACCCATTTTTTTCTTTATTCTTTATAAGAACACTTTATAAGAATGAGGCTGCAATTGCTAAACAATTAAGAGCAAAATAAAAACAAACTGATGCTCAGAAAAAACTCAAAGTGACAATTGTTTTTTTTTTTTTATTAAAAGGAACTTGAAAAAAAAAAACGAAGCTCATCACATATTGTTTTCAAAAGGTTACTATATTTCATTTATCATCCCATTAATGTCATCAGATGTAATGTAATCAGAAGTTCCACCAGGGAACATCACAAAATATTCATGATTTAGCCCAAAACTAGCTGTTCACATAGGCAGGGCAGGCCTATCACATAGGCAGGGCAGGCCTATCACATAGGCAGGGCAGGCCTATCACATAGGCA
>JAOTQE010051505.1:28561-45717 GCA_025631205.1 Nesometra sesokonis
ATGTTATGTCACTGGCGGACACAGCAAACACTCGGTTGGCAAGTATACTCGTCACTGGCAGTCAACGTGTTAAACCTTTCACTAAGCAATGTTATGTCACTGGCGGACACAGCAAACACTCGGTTGGCAAGTATACTCGTCACTGGCAGTCAACGTGTTAAACCTGTCACTGAGCAATGTTATGTCACTGGCGCACACAGCAAACACTCGGTTGGCAAGTATACTTGTCACTGGCAGTCAACGTGTTAAACCTTTCACTGAGCAATGTTATGTCACTGGTGCACACAGCAAACACTCGGTTGACAAGTATACTTGTCACTGGCATTCAACGTGTTAACCCATTCACTGAGCAATGTTATTCTCACCTCTGTGTGGGAAATGTTTGTATGCAAAATAAGTGATTTACAAATAAATACCAAAAAATACTAATAAGAGATTATTTTGAAATTCTTTTTTATGTTGAGGTGGGCAAGGTGTTGGCTTATCGGGGAATGGGGAAACAATTGGTAACTTGCATAATCATGATGTCATATGACGTCAAGACAGCCATTCGTAAATTGTTCTCAGGTGGGATTCGAACCCACAATCTCCAGGTGACAAGCCTGGCATCCTACCATCCATACCCAGAGGTCCCAAGTTTGAGAAGTGAAAAATCAGGAGATTATATGTCGGCTGCTTTGTCGATCAAATTTGCGTAAATGCAAACGTGCGATGTGTCACAATGAAAAACAGAACACAGAAAAAGTACATAACAATATGTAAAATTATCTATATTATTGTATATACATTGTATTTAACACCGAGAAGAGCTGGTGTTTTTTATTCAAGGGACAACTGATTTTGCTCCTGGGCAGGGCCAAGACCCACTTGAATATTTTTTGGGAGACACTTAAAATTTTCAGGAGAAAAATGTATTTTTTCAGGAGGGTGGGAGATGACTAAAAAAATCAGGAGACTCCCGCCATTTTCAGGAGACTTGGGACCTCTGCATACCACTAGACCACCGAGCTTGCACTTAGTAACTAGGGACAGAGTTTGAGCGACAATAAGCAGCAAATTTTTTTGTGACTATTCTCAACTGTATTTGGTACATTTACACGTCAGAGTTGAGCAAAACAAATTATATCTTGTCTAATCTATATCTCCCTGATGAAAAAAAACGTATTTACAAATGTATAATCACATAAAAAAAAAGAAATTCCATACAAAAAACTTTAAAATATTGAATTAATGTGACTCAGTATAAACCCTAATTATATGGCTTAACAAATCTAATGCTAATTAACTGGACATGATTCTGTCTGCATCAGTTATTTCAAACACCCAATATTTAATTAACCAAATTTTAAAGAACTTGATTCATGGTGTATGCGCCATGACTAATTATTACAACTAGAAATGTTTGAATCTGATAAAATGTTACCATTTTATATGCAAATTTAAAGAGAAATTAAATTTTGTGACAAGAAAAAATGTAACATATTAAATAAGCGGTGGATGCAGAGATTCACTTCGTGAGTTGTTGTTGATACATGGTTTATGATTTGGCGGCCCGATCATATATCAACCAGGTCTAAATAAAAGAGGAAAAGCTTCTTTGCCCAATTTATGCGTCTTTTGGAATATGATGTTAGGGATGATGGTACTGATTGGAACATTTTGGGGGTTGACAGGGCACCCTATGAAACTCTCCTGCATTTGCTGTTGTACCTTACAATCATTATCAGGGTTCTCACCAGTACTTCAGGGGGGTAGTACCCCCCTCACCCACCAAACACACCACCACCCCAAACCCCACTGATTAGCAGGCTCTTTGTGGTGAGTGAATAAAAAAATGTGAGTGGCAGATTGGGATGTCCGACCTGATCCAACCCCATGGTGAGAGCTCAAGGTTCTCACCAGAACTTCAGGAGCGACTATTCCGCTTCCCCTGGTCGGCAGCCTCTTTGTGGTGGTCGGAAAATGTGACTGCCGGACGGGGTTGTACAGCGCCAACCACCCTGGTGAGAACCATGTATTATGCCTTATAAAATATCAAGCAACAATAAAATTGAATTGTATGTAAATGCACTGCAAATGACTCATTTTATCCACAATTGAGTAATGTCTGTGAATATCTTAAAAGTAATTGTTGCCAAATTTCTGATCCCTTTCATTTTAATGTCGTATCAATTACTCCATTCATAAAAAAGGAAATATGACTAAATTTATATATTGATGAGTAGAGTTTAATTGTTACACGTCCTTGAATAAAGGTATACAATGGAGAACAGTAAACTGTACGTTTTAGCTATTATTTTGAGAGGTTTCACTTCAATTAGCAAAACCTAGTTCTCACACAGATCATAACAACTATATAAACAGAAACATATTAAAGTTAAAGAAGAGTTGTTTTGCACTGAAAACCTAGTTGGCATAGTAATCAGGTGGATTGATTTATGAATAGTGAAGCTAACTTCAGGATGGGTTTTTAGAGCCCTCTACAGACTATTTTTTTATGTATAAAAAAGCACTACTGCATAAATTAAAAACTTTTATACAATCAAATCCCTCAACTCCTGAGGAAAATCCTGGATTTTGTAAGGGGGAAGTGAAAGATAGGGGGAAGAGAAAGATAGGGGTAAGAACTTTTGAAGGTCTGGTAATCTGTTCAAGGTTTTACATTTGGTAAGCAACAAAAGATTATTTACCCATTTGGGCCATTTGTTTTTCTATTTTATGTTCAAATTTTGTTCAATTTTTAGAGGTTACATGTAATATAAGGGGATGCCCTCCCCCACCCCAAATAAATTCCCATGAAAACTCTTCTGGACTTTTTGGATTTCTATACAGTTTGAAAAGGTCCCAAGTTGTTGTACAAGTCAAATTCAAGGAGATTTTGTGATCAGGAGCGGATTTGGAAGGGGGGGGGGGGACGAAGCCGGCGCGCCCCTCCCTATTATCCTCAAAACGTAGTTGTGCGCCCCCTTATATTATGGGCGCCGGGCCAAATATTCACCATAAAAACCAAAATCCATCTAGAGACTAAGGCTATGTTCAGACGTACACCGCATAACGTACCCGGTGTACGATTATCTGCATCTGAACTAGCTGGCGATTAGCGCAAGTCCCTAATCTGGAGTGTAACTTGTTAACCCTGGTTTAGCTTAAGTTACGGAGCTATGCCTTGGACACCTGAATGGTTTTGTCCTTGGGTTACGTGTTATCCAACCACAATTTGCAATCTGTGTGCACTGGCAAATCAATTAAGATCACTGATCACAGAAACACCTACTGGTGGTAATTTTAAAATTGCTTATGATTTGCCTTGAGTCTGAACACCTTGGTCGTTACGCCGCAGTTTAGCTTGCACTTTGCTTGCGCTTAGCTCCACTTAACCTTGAATCTAAACATAACCTGAAAGGGTGGCATGTTAAATACTAAGCTCAAGAACCACTCCAATCCATAAGGTTAATTTTAAAGAAGTGAAGAGAACAACAATCTTCTTTAGTTCTATCCCAATGACGTAACACTGCAAACGTAAATTAAGGATAAACTACACTATAATATCAACTTATCAAGATGACATAAAGAAGACTAGATGAGCCAGTCCTTATGGAAAAACATCAAGGAAAGTGATTCAAAGGAGATGACTCAAGATGGCTAGATGAGCCAGTCCTTATGGAAAAACGTCAAGGAAAAAGATTCAAAGGAGATGACATCGACCACACTGTAGTCTATTCCTTTTCAAATCTAGGTCAAGAATAGGAAAGGATGTATCCAATCTAATCCTAGTAGTAGCATTTCAGCAAATTAAAGATAGACAACATCTTAATACAGCCAATTATACCTAACAATTCCTTCAAATGTTATTTTAATTCAGCACCTTGTAAATTATTGCCTGAATATTTACATTCCATTATATATTCGTTGTAAACATTACAAAACAAAAAACGGCCTTGTGAAAAACACCAATAATGGTAAATCAAGTTTACAAATAAAGTTGTTATTATTAGTAATTTCTCTCAAAGCTGGAAAATCCCACTTCACGCTAAAAAAATAGATTCATTTATTAAAGAGCTAAAATTAACAAACCATATAAAAAATAGCTAAACTTGATTACCTAAAAAACCGACAAAATTGAGAGTTCAAATGGAGTATTTACTGAAAGCCTGAATGGACTTTGCAATAGTATTAATAATTAAATCTTCTCATCTATTTTCCTTGTTCATAAACCTACCTCATCTGCAACCAAAATTTAGAATGCTTTAGTCTAGGGTTTTGGTATTGACTAATCGTGAGGCTATATCACACAGAAAATACTGCAATGTTACCATAACCAAGCCGGCATTATTGTTGGTCTAAACCCTTTCACACAGAAGGTTTAAATTCCGGTATAACAGTTTCTTGTGTGAAAGGGTCCGAGCGAAAGGCGTAAAATTGGCAGTCCTATAATACAGGTTTCCAACTTTGACCTTTGTTTAGTTATGCTTCACTGGGTAAGCAGGCATTACACTGTTGAACCTTTCATACACATCCAGCCTAAGACAGTGACGGTAATATAACGGTAATATGTCTAGGATCTGAGGTGGTCTAATGACTGCCGGCACTGTGCCAGCATTGAAGGGAATGTTCCCTTTCAAACTAAAGCCGGCATTCGCGAATTACCGTAATATTCACAGTTTACATTTCACATTAGTCACCTTTGAGAATACCACTTATACTTAATCCTGGATTAAATCTGAATATTTCACTGGGCTAAAGTTCCAAAGATAAAAGCCAATAGAATTTTGATGTACATCCCCATCTGTATAATGCCGGCTTACGCAGTGAAGCAGAACTAAACAAAGGTCGAAATTTGGAATACTGGCAAAAACAGCACTCTCTATTATAAGACTGCCAATTATACGCCTTTCGCTACTGTTCACACAGAAAACCACCATGAATTTGACCTTCTGTGTGATAGGGTTTAGAGTGGCAATAATGCTGGCATGGTTACAATGACATTGTGGTATTTTCTGTGTGAAAGTACCTAAAGATATCTCTTGATACTTGAAAAAAAAACATTCAAAGTGCTAATTTAAGAAAGATTTAGTTAGTTAGAACTTTGAAAGCTCATGGTATAGAGCATTCTATCAAAAAAAAAACCTGTTTACTATTATCAGAATTATTATAGCAATTGTACATGGAATACATGACACATTAAAAATCACAATACATTTTAATCAATAGTGACAAGTAATAAAATTACCTATCTTTATTAGCATGTAATAAGCCTTTCACCTGAGACTACTTACTAGTCTCAGCTTTCACGCTATTAATATTTCTAACAGTTGAAGCAACATTAGTAAAAATCTTTGTGATTAATGTTACTATAGGTTCTTAAATTACAGTACCAGCCGGGGTACCTGCAAATTTTCTAGCATAACAAAACGGGACTTTCCCTCATTGAAGCATCTAAAGTTGCACAAATCTCCTGAGGCACTTAGCAGCCAGACCTAAAGTAAACCACCCTACAATACAAGATTCCTTCCTGTTGGCTTGCATCCAAATGATAAATTATAATATGCATTTCTTATACAACACATTAGGGGCCTTGACACATGCGAACAAAATCAAAATTTTAAAATCAATTATTGCTAAGGATCGCCATTCAAAACATTTTTTTTCAAGCGTTTATATATACAAAACATATCACGTGCAACAGACTCACATACACACAACGATCGGCGAATTATCCCGATAATTCTGAGAAACTGCAAGAACTGCAAATTTGATCACGATCGCAAGAGTTCTTGAAATTTTTTTGTTCACACACACAAATAAATCAATTTTTCGATCGCGATTAAAAAATAGATTTTTAAATTTCAATTTTTTGGCAAGTGTGAATGCCCTATTACGCTGAAGCCCCAATGAGCTTTACCATAAGTAAACAGTCAAGAATTCAGAAAAGGTGGAAAAGGGTTTTAAAGGCACTGATGGAGATTACTTGTCGGTATACTGTCAATGTGTTCCATAGAAAAACTGAAGCTCAAGAAAAATAATGAAGTTGGTAAACCTTAATTAAAGGATGAACAAAATGAGAATGGACTCTAAGATAGATATCAGAGATCTTTATCTTTGATGATCATAAGGTTGAATGAGATCATAAATGAACTTTGGGAGGCAGTAATGAATTGGTGCATCGTACGACCATTGCATGATGCATTGAGTGCCTGGCAATGCCGGGTTTTGAGAAAATTCTTAATACACAGCGAGGTTTGAACCCAGTACCTCACGATTGATGTGCTATTATGTTAACTACAAGTTGCAATGCCACTTCATAACCATATCACCTAAATTTTGGAGAATCAGTTGAAATTGAATTTCAATACACTAATTACAGGGAGGAATACAGGATTGTGTGAAAGAGGGGCTGCAAATTTCCCAGCTAGGTGGGCGTGTCCAGTGTTTCAAATTTAACAAAAAAATGTTATTTGCGTGTATTTTGACTACTGTATGAAACTAAACTTGTATTCAGTTTGCATGTATTCTATTATTGAAGGATCATTTATTAGGTGGTGCACGTACAGGGATGTAATTACGCAGGGCGGAGGTGGGCGGGGCCACCCACCCTAAAAATGTTCCACACACCCTAGAGCTTATTTTAAGGCCTTCCACCCAGCCTAATTTCAACCTGCCACCCACCCCAAGCCTCTGAAAAAGGTAAAAATACTGTTTTTAGTCATCATGCCACCCACCCATGCATTGTTGCTGGCCCACCCTTGGCTTTTTCTAGCTACATCCCTGCACGTAATATAAGAAGGGGCGCACATATAATTTTGATGATATTAGAGGGGCATGCACCAGATGCGCCCCCATCTAAATCTGCTCCTGAATAATAATATCCGATTATAAGTAACAAAATAAAAACATTTCTAAAACCGTATCATATTTGCACAGATACAAAATTGTTAGTATTTTTAGAGGCATTTGCTTATTGTTAAACTAGACCTTTTGCAAAATCAAGAAACTAAAGTAAATATTTACTCTCTCTCTCTAAACCAAGCTGTTCTGGAAAACAGCACAAACTGGATGATGTGAAGAGTGGTCAGATTTTGGAGAATTTAACTTGTAATAATCTACTTCATCTAATTTTAAACATAACTAATAGTAAGGTTTTGCAACTTTACAAAATATGAAAACAAAAATGGTCATAAATTATCATAAATCAAAGTCGTAAATTTTTTTAGCAATTGAATAGAACATCTTGAATATATCTGTAATAGCCGATCAGTACTTTACGACGTTCATCAATGATTCGTAGGTGGAAAATTGGACATTTTTAAAAACGTTTAGCAGCTTTGAAACATGTAAGTGTATCCGTTTTCGTTATCGTATTTTGCAAATTTGCGAAACCTCTCTAATATGTGAGGTCTCACCACAAAATGAGTCCCATCGTAAGTGAGATTAAATGAGTCGCATCGTAAGTGAGATTAAATTGAGAGAATTACCAAAATATGTCTGTCAAATTTTTGAGAAATTTAGTTTCAGTCAATAAGCCATTTCACAGTTTCAACTGCGCATGTGCAGATTAAGGTCAAGTGATAAAATGACGCGTGACAATTATATTCTTTTAAATAAGAGCCGCGCATTGTTTTATTACTTGACCTTGTTAATGCACATGCGCAGTTGAAACCGTGAAATGGTGTATTACAGTATGAGTACTATGTATTTCACTATGGTATATTTTTAGGTTGAATTTTATGCAAGAATATGTCCTTTATGCAGATTTTCTGAGATTTATAATGGTTAATGGTTAATTTTTTTAGTTTTTTAATTGTATATTTTTAGATTGCTCTGTTTGCGATTTTCTCAAAACCATATTTTATAATATGAGTACTATGTATTTCACTATGGTATATTTTTAGGTTGAATTTTATGCAAGAATATGTCCTTTATGCAGATTTTCTGAGATTTATAATGGTTAATGGTTAATTTTTTTAGTTTTTTAATTGTATATTTTTAGATTGCTCTATTTGCGATTTTCTCAAAACCATATTTCCATACATGAACATTATAAATGCTCATATCTTTTCATCTACTTATCCAATGACTGTCATTTAAAATGTAGATTACAGCTTATATTATGCTCTATTAAAATGTACCAAAAACTCCATTTTGAATGTTCCTACCATGAGACTCATCTTGTTGTGAGAACTCACATATAGCCTAATTGCACTAAATATTTATAGTGTAGCATAAATTAGCACTCAACAAATATGGTACAGTATTAAAATTACAAAAAACAAAGCATTTCACATTACATTCTTTACTCAATCGTACTTAAAATTAAACTTCAACCAAATAATGCTAGCATCTATTCTAGGCCTAGACATTCAGTGATGAGCCATCCAGTCTTATAAAATGCTACCTGGAGATTAGGCTTTTCTGTATGTGACATAAATTATGAAAATGATCAGTTAAGTACTACAACACTCCTCCACCATTACTTGAAACATAAATGGTCTAATAATAAAAAAAAATCCAACTGACCTTTTTCAATACAACATGTATGATTTCTGATATTTCTAGAAGATTTACGTCACAAACAACTTAGAAAGGCAGAGTTCAGAGGGTTAAGGAGAATGTCTTCGCTATTAATGTTACCTCGCATTTCCTAGTGAATTTCTAAGTAGCAACTACTTGCAGTCAGACAAAGTAAATTCAGGAACACTTTAGAAGGTTTCTATGTTACTACTTAAGAACTAATCACAAGTTAATTACCCTTGCCCCACTGAAGTGTGGAGAGGGTATTGCAATGAGCTGCATCTGTGTGTCTGTCTGCATCCATATCTCAAAATCTATTGGGCCGATGTACCAACCGTATCTAGGTCCTCTCGAGGTTTGGTGCTGATCCGCCTTACCACATGAATTCTGGATTCTAATCTATATGATTTTTTATCTACTGCACTCTCTTATAGTGAGAAATGCATGTTCTGGTCCTATCTATTAACTGTCATTAAAATACCAAACATAACCTTTCTTGACCCTGAGAAACAGTACACAGTGTGCTTATTCTGTATGCCTAATCTTGGAAGATATCACAGTGAAAGTAGTTTATTTATATCCAATGTGGGAATAATCACCTCAAATGAAAACTATGGCTTTAGGCTGTTCACAAACAAACGATATTAAACAGCTACTCATTGTCTAACTGTGTGTGGGGGTCGTAAGCTTTACCCTCACACTTTGCAGTGCACGACCCAATGGTTTATATGACAACGGATCCACGTTGCTAAATGTTTGCACGCTTTAATTTACAAAATTACATCTACACACAGTTATTAAAGCATGAACATGCATAGCAACACAGACCTGTTGCCATACAAACAGCTTAAGGGTAAAGCTTATAACTGTCGCACATGGTGCGCAATTGGCATGAGTAGCTATTTAAAACATGTAAAAACCTTGTGCTGCACTGTCGGCGCACAAAATTTTACCGAACAAGCAAGTTATTGGCTGCATCCTCAGCAAAAGTGACTGTTGCCGTGTGCCATTGCCGTACGTGTGCAGCGGCCTCTAGATAAGTGGTCTTAAATATAATTTTCACCACACTATTTCATGATCATTACAATGACTGCCATAACCTATAGTACTTATTGTAAGTTGGGGACCATATATAAAAATAATCCGGCTGCAGTTACTGCAGTATCAGATCTAACACGATGTTGTGAGTCAATGCAGACACCAAAAAAAAAACAAAAACATAATGATACTGGATAACTGCAGTACCTGTAGTAGATTTGATAATAATATATTACTGCAGTAATTGCAGTAGACTAAACAACAATCATTATGATCATTAATACTGAAATCTATGGAAGGTAGCAATACCAACAACAACAACAACAGTTGTTCTGATCATTCACCCTAAACATACCAAGCAAACTATTATTGAAACCTGTAAAATGTAGAAAACACTACAACGACAATCGTAGTAATCATTTACCTTAAACATATCAGACACTCCAATATTGAGACCAATGAAAAGCTCAATTGCTTTTTTACCATAAACGCAACATACTCTGTCATATTGAAACATTCGAATGTAGACAACACCAACAGTGACAATCATTCTGATAATTTTGCCCTAAACACACCAAACTCTGTCATATTGAAAACTACGATATGCAGACAACACAAACAATGACAATCATTCTGATCATTTACCTTAAACACATCAGACACTCCAATACTGAGAACAACGAAAAGCTCAATCGTCTTTTGCCCTAAACACACCAAACTCTGTCATATTGAATGATATCCTATGAAATGTAGACAACACCAACGACAATCGTTCTGATCATTTACCTTAAACACAACAGACACTCCAATATTGAGATCAACAAAAAGCACAATTGTCTTTTGCCCTAAAACACACCAAACTCTGTCATATTGAAACCTATGAAATGTAGACAAAACCACAATGACAATCATTCTGATCATTTACCTTAAACATACCAACACTCCAATATTGAGACCAACAAAAAGCACAATTGTCTTTTGCCCTAAACACACCAAACTCTGTCATATTGAAACCTATGAAATACAGACAACACCAACGATAACCATTCTGATCATTTACCTTAAACACAACAGACACTCCAATATTGAGACCAACAAAAAACTCAATTGTCTTTTGCCCTAAACACACCAAACTCTGTCACATTGAAGCCTAAATACACTTGTTTAACCATGCATAAATTGCTTCTATTTGAATAGAGATTTCATTGATAAATCACTAATCGGGCATTAGTCATTATAGTCTTTCGTTTCTGTTTGAACTATTTAATTTATTGATGAGATTTGCGGAACAGTGAAGGGTGTGTTTTGACAGTGGCACTGACAAGTTAGTGAATTCATTGGAATGGAATGAAGCTGCAGTTTGTAATTTGGTGGTTAAACCACTTATAATCCAAGATTCATGGGTATAAAATTGTGCTGTAATTGTGGGAATTTTATAAGCAAATTATCAGTAATTTGAGAAAGCTGGGTTTAGTGTGAAAGGTTACCCCCTTCAATGAAGGCACAGTGCCAGCATTTCTTAGGACTGCATCAGACCCCAGATCATAATATTACTGTTACTGGATTGGGCCAGATGTGTATGGAATAGTCTTCTGTATATAATGCCCTTATGCAGTGAAAATAGAACTAAAACAAAGGTCAGTCAAAGTTGGAATAGTTGGTAAAAACTACCAACGCTATTACTAAGATTGCCAATTTTACACCTTTCACTTGAACCCATTCAGGAAACAGTCATACTGAAACTGACCTGACTGAATGGGTGTACACTGCCATTAAGCCTCTCATGGCTATGGTAACATTGTAGTATTTTCTGTGTGAAAGGGGCTAGGGTTATCTGGTGAAGTTTTCAAGTACAGAAGTAACACCAGTTGTGCTACAGAATGTTGTATTCTCATGCATCTTTAATACAAGTTCTCAAGAACTGGTTGAATCTCACCAGATTGCACAAACAGATGAGAGTACTCGTAAAAAAGTACTCTTCAGTCATTTTCATGGCCAAAAGTTGTGGTGGTTACATCTCAAGAGTTGCAAAGTAACGGAAATTGAATGGTTAAAAGGAACAAACATACGAAGAATGGATAACAACGGATTAACAATGGACTGACTAACACCAAACGGATATGAATGAAAAAACAACTGTACTGTACTTCTACGTTACATCCGTTTTGTTGTCCGGTAATGATCCAGTGAGTAACAGCAATCACCGGGATGAACGGATACTAACGGAGAATTCCAGTATGAGAAAAGCACGAAAATGTAATAAAACGATAAGTAACAAATATACATGAGAGAAATTATTTGATCGACATCTGTTCGAAGTTTTGTGCATGTTAAAAATTTCTCACCATTCACACTAGACATACCAGGTCATCAAATAGAGATGGCGAAGGAAAACAGGAGAATAAATGGATACCAACATACATCAACGGACTGTCATTTTGGGTCTTTGTTTCAATTCCATTTGGGCAATCTGCTGAGATGTGACAGAGTCATTAGATGGCATAAAATGTTCTCTGAAAACTTCTACTTTTAAATACAGTATTGTTCAAACACATAAAAAGCACTGACTAGATCATTAGGGTGTCAATACAAATTTAACATGTCACCAAGTAAATTTTCGATGTGTGTGTATTTCCTTTATGAGTCAATGTCAAACATCATAAATAAGAAGTAATTTTCGTAGTGCACTCATTTTCATGTTTTTTCTACTACAAAAATAAATACATTATGAGATTTTACTTCTGTGAAATTTTACATAGAAAAAATGTTTATTCATGAAAATGAAAAACTTGTGAATATGGTCGCAAAGAGCAAAAATTTACAAGCTCAAAAATTACCAATTTTACAGTCCACAAGTTGTTACTATTCAGTGTTTTTCAAATTGAAAAATTTATGCTGGTAAATTGTGCAAAAAACATGACTTATCAAGCATTGCTTTTGGATTGGTTTTGGCCCTACCCCAAATATTTATTATAGGCTTCTATGAGCATCCCTGTATTCTCTGTAATACTAATTAATAGTAAATGAGGGCATAAAATATATGAGAATAAAAATTATAAGATAATAACTTTTCAAAAACCAAAATTGTTACTGGTAAATTGTAATTTTTACTGGCTAAAACCAGGGCTCGCAGAATTGGTTTCCAGACAGCTTAAGGCAACCAAAAATTTACATTGGGTAATCAAAATATTTTAGGTGGTATCCCGACTGGCAGCCAGGTCTTGGATCACACTAACTGATCGTCAAGTCAAGTCACCATGGCCCCAGCAGAAAATGTTAAGACGTTTAGAAAAAAAGCTTTTTAGAGGCTCTGCAAAACAAATAAAATAACTGGCTTAAAAATATTACTACAGTCAATTTCAACTATTTTTTAAAAAATATTTTTAAATTGGAGGGCAACTAAAAAACGTGAGGGCAACTATATTTTAGATCTTGGTTACCAGAAGGGCAACCAAATATTTAAAAATTCTGCGAGGCCTGCTAGTAAAAACCATACTCGGGAAAACACTGGTATTATTATGATTAAATGGTGTAGGTAATATAACTGGCTGGTTTTGGTCAGGGTAGTGGGTGTCACTTGACCAAATCCAGGATGTTTGCCTGTCAAAAGATTTCATGAAGGTCAATCAAACAGGCTGACATTTAGAAAATACTAAATAAAAAAATGTATTAAAATTTTATTTTAAAACTTATGATTAGGTTTTATTAAAAAAGTTCTTATGAACAAATAATTACTATATTTCAATAAACGTTAATGAAAAACACTAATTATGCAAATCAATCCCCAAACAGTCCAAGTACATCAGAAACTGACAAAATACTAACAATCAATTCTCCCAAAACCAACCATTAAAAAACCAAAATTGCACGCTAAACCAGACCTTTTGGAAGTCCCATAAATCCAAAGTAAACAGATGAACATGACGTTCTCTAAAATAAACTAAAATCCCTTTCACACAGACCTGCAAAACAGGAATATTGCGGTAATTTACGAATGCCAGCTCTTGTGTGAAAGGCTACTTTCCCATCAATGTGTAGGTGCTTATGTGAGTACAATGATTTTATGCAGTGGAACAGTACACAACATGGCTAAGGCAAATTTTAAAAAAAAGCCTCATGCATTTTAAATTTTTTTTGGACACAAATCTACACATTCTGTCCATGGCCTTAGCAAAAACAAAACAAATAATACATGAAATTTTAAGAGGTTACAGTACAGTAACTTTCTAGCTATGGAATCTGTTGAGTTTCAGTTATAGCCAGCTTAAACACTGGCATAATTAGCCATTCTATGCATGTTAAAGTATTCCCTAGCTATTCTATTGTAACTTTTTTTACATTTATATCAATTAGTCCCTTGTGAAACATTAAGGAGAGTTCAACGTACATATTTAAAATATTAAGTATGAATGTAAAAAAGCACAGCAAGAGTAATTATCGGGTTCATTTACAAGTCAAAAATCATACGAAGTCCTATTTTCATTAAACATCCATAGCCTGACATACGCATAAATTAAATTGAAAAAGCAACATTATATCACATTATACGTACATTTTGTAAAATCATGTTGTCGTAAAAATTTCAAGGATCCGAATGACAATCAACAAATCAACAAGTAAAAAGTAAAAGACACAGTTAAACATAAAAATCAGCAATAGCCTACATTACACTAATCAGAATATTAAAATGTATTCTAGTAAATTAAAGAAGAAGCATAACTGAACAAACATACCTTCTATAAAATCATAGAGAATTTGAAGTTAGATTTTCCTATAGCAGGAAACTCTAAGGTTTGAGATAAGTAGGTTTAAGCAAGAGCGAATATCCTGACTAGCGACACTACTGGAAGTGAACTCATCATACCATGATGACCTCACTGGAAACAAAAACTCACTTAACGTTAGAGGGCAGTATAACAGTTATGAACTATATCACATCTCAAAAAGCATACACTGATAACAATCTAAGAGAAAACTGCTAAAGTAGGAGTATAGCCTGTGATTTGCAGCTTTCTGGATATATCCCTTTGAAAAAAATAACTCTGTTAACATGGTTGATAATGGTAGTGGCAAGGTAGATAACAGGGTTAACCCTATAAAAACTACCATATCAAGGGATACTACCAAGGATATGGTCAGAAATTATCTACAAGTATATTAGAAAATACAGCCATTATTTAGAATAAACCTTAAGGCATTAATAACATCAACAGACTGGGTAATTATATACTACCTAACTAGGTAATTCTCTGCGTTGCTAGGTAGATATCCCTAGTAATTTAAAATGGTAGATCTACCCAGTCAGAGGGTGTTATTTTTTTCAAATGATACACAAATTAGCATGACTTGTGCATTTGAGTTCCCCTCGCACTCAAAACCTAAATTCTCACATGCTAATTTGTCTATTTTGACCCTACATTTTGAGCTACCACTTGAAAAAAAACAGTGCTTTTAAGAATGCACAAAAGAACACCTAGGAAAAAATCAAATCAAGGCGTGCCTTGAACCAGTCAGTTTGCTGATGAAATCTCAAGCCTGTGCAGGCACCTAACATGGGCTGGATTTTGAATTTGAAAACTCAGTGCTTTTAAGATTATACCAGAGAGCACTTAGAAAAAAAGTCCCGTCTCAAGGTGTGCCCTGAAACTGTCAGTCTTCTAATAAAATCTTGCTCTCTTAACTTGGTAGATATATGCTTGGGTGTCAATATTCACATTAACATTTTTTGCACACAGCATGCACATTGTACATATAGGTTGCCGATAGATTTAGACTATTCACATAAGAAAAGGAAAGATAGATTAATCCACATTTCTTATAGGATCCACCCAAAAACTCAACGTAGGTTCTTATTTTGTATTTGTTTATGTATCGAGGTAATAAAATGACATGTTGGAACAGTAGTATATTTATAAATTTTATTAAAAAATAGTCAAATATAGAATATCTTTATTTTGTCAACAAAATAGAACATTGGAAGGCATGGACCTTTAATAATTGAAAAAACATTCATAAAAAAACAGCTGAAAAACAATTGCAAGTTTTCCTTGGGAATATCCTAATGACTCATCGACAATGTCTGGTAAATCACTGGTGAAATGACACACAAAGTCAAGGTCAAGTGTAAAACAATCACAGCTGTGTGTCACTGAAAACGAACCCCATGTACTCCATCCTGGATGGATCCACTTCTCCCAAGTTAAAATAATAATAAATCAATCATAACATTTGTGAGGTCTCACCACAAAATGAGTCTCATGGTAGGAAATTCCAAAACTGAATTATTGGTAACAACTAATAGACCACAATATAATCTGTAATCTACACTTTCAATGACATTCATTGGATAAGTAGACCCAAAGATATGAGCATTTGAAGTTTACATAATATGGAAACATGGTTTCTGCATAAAGGACACTTTCCTGCATAAAAACTGTGCTAAAAAGATATGAATCAATACATATGAACCACAATACTCATAACTGATTAAAACTAAATTTCTAAAAAATTGACTTCAGACCTATTTTGGTAATTATCTCAATTTCATCTCATCTATGATGTGACTCATTTGTGGTAAGACCTCACATTTAACCATAAGAGACAGATTTAATTATTACTTCATAGCAACAAAATAACAATCAAAGGTGTATGAAAGAAACATTATCATGAGTCGTAATTAGTAGTAGATACTTGTTTCACTAGGATCCAGTGAAGTGCTGTCAATATAAACAGATAACTAAATAAATTAAGGTGAATTGTCACTAAACCAATATCCAAAATATTATCAACATTCATTCTAAAATTAATTAACTATTTTAAAGTGACATCAAAGTTAAGGCCCTTTCACAATTGGCTTCTGACCCATTTACAATGCTTGCGATCATCAATTTTGGCCTTCTGCAAGACACATCACAGCTTCCGCACAACTAATCAGAAAAGTTCAATACGATTTTTTGAGGCGAGAGAGTCGCAGCTGAATTTGGAACATGCATGAAATCCAGGTGATATCGTTGTGACAAATTTTATGATGCCTGAATCGTGCAGATGTTACGTACACCATTTTCAGAAGATGCATGAGCGGTACACAAATATTTTGGTCACCCTCTTGAAATATGGTTAAATAAATAAAGAAATAAAAAATGAATTTTAATGAAACCTTCTAATAATTTAAAACATTAAGGAATTTTTAAAATTTCACACTGAGGTTTTTTGTGGATAGATAAGTTTGTATACACTTTGAACCAAAATATACCAAAATAATTAAAATTGATTAAAATTTTACTACTGTATTTGTTTTAGCTATCATATTGTAACAATCTCAGGGGTCTGAAGTTGGTAAAACAAAATTCCTGGAGATATTCTAGTGGTCATCCGACCACTATTTGCAATGTGTCCTTTCTAAGATGTGTGTACCAGTCCCGTTTAAAAAAATCAATACTTTGTATGACACTATGAAGACTTCTGTATTCCATTTCTAATAATTCAAATACATAAAAATAATACCTTTAGGAACAATTTCTCTGCACTGGGATTTCTTCCGTGGACAGGTTTCGGCCATATCTCATGGCAAAAGAGGGTGCCATTGTGGTGAAACAAAGCCATGAGATATG
>JAOTQE010051506.1:0-33707 GCA_025631205.1 Nesometra sesokonis
GCCCCGATACCCGAAATTGGAACTGGTATGTGTTGAAAATGTCTCTTTATCGCATACGCTATAAAGAGTTGTTTTTAAAGTTAAACAATTTGAATAGACTTCAAAGAGTTTTTCATAGTACATGTTGCATGAGACAACATAAGTGTATCTACATAAATTACAAATTAATTTTTCCATGGTCCCAAGCTTTTTCACCACTATATTTATATAATACTGAACCAGTTAAAACAGCAAAATTACATATTTTAGTAAAATGTAAGGTATAAATTTATAATAAGTAATAAGACTGGATAATATTACCAGAAGAAAAGTGAATATGTCATAAAAACTAACGTACGTGTACGTGTTTAAAACAAATATGTTCAGTTCCACCTTAGACAGGACTTCTATAGTTGTACTACTAACTCCCTACTGGTGACACAACATATTGCAAAAAAAATTAAATGATGTTTGGACATTAAAGTTCAATAAGTTGACGATAAAATTCTAATTGTTAGGTTCTGCCAAATTTTTATTCTTTACAACAGTGTACAATTAATACAGTAAGTTAAAACCCAGAACACTTAGAACTCCTGAAGCATACACAACATTGACCAAATTTGTTATTTATTTGTTAAGCCCAACACCTCTAAATCATTGCTGCAGGAAAGATTACCTACCAAGCACCTAAAAAACTGTTAACTCAACATTGAAGTTGTCCCCACACCACAAAGGTGCATCAGACTGATTATTGGAAACTACCCATCTTCGTATCAATCATTGATCTATTTAATGTTTGCATTATATTTGGATAATGCAAGTTATAGTTCTGTTGCATCAACAGGAATAAGGACTTTAAATGCTTCGATTTTATAAGTTCAAAATGGCTCTCAAAACACTTCCGACCTTCGTCCTTATTGCATAGAATTATGTAATGCTATATAATGTTTAGTGGGAGCAGTTGGCACGGTGGTTGTGTTGAGAGTTCGAGACTCACCCAGGCCTGTTGCATGTGTGCCTGGCCAACGCACTTTACTTCCCTTGCTTGAGTCTCCCCAGCTGTATAATGGCTACGGCTACTGTCAAATTGCTGGGAAGTAACCTACGATGAACTAGCGTCTAGCGTCCCATCCAGGACAAGTATCATACTCTCATCTGCTTCACATTACTGAAACTGGAAATAAGCTTGAGCACCTACAAGCCTTCAGTCTCAGAAATGGATATAATCCTTATGACAGTGCAGGGACGGATGACTTTTGGAAAAGGGGGGGGGGGCGCTAGAGAGTCAAAGGTTTAGGGGGGTCGGAAGATTTTGGGTTTTAGATGTCCGGAAATGGCCTAAGGGGTGTGTTAACCCTTCCACTGCGCAGTGTTTTTCTCACCTCTGTGCGGGACATGTTTGTAAGAAGAATAGGTGATTTAGAAATAAATGGCAGAAAATAGATTATTCCGAATACCCCGCTTAAATCCGCCCCAACAGTGTAAATCATTTCAGTATTCTGAATAAAAAGAGTTTTCTTGTGGCTTGAATAATCATAATTGGTTTTTTTATTTCAGATGGTGCATTAAAATTTCAAGACCTCCAGGAAGCAGCATCATCGACCCTAACAGAAGGTCATTCTTTACCCCTTTTGTCATATGCAATTCTGTCCTTTATGTTATGGTGGGTGTCTCTCACATGGCTTGCTACTAGCCTTCTGGGTATTGCTTATCATTCAATTTTATAGTAAAGTATTAATTTTTAGAGTGTTTTGTAATAAAATTTCTTTATGCAGTACTTTAGTTTTAATTTTAATTTCAAATTGCATCTGATACTTATCTAAGAAATGTAGACTGTACACATTAGTAGAGGTTCTACGTACAAAAAAATTTAAATTGTTTAAATTGGGGTAAAAGTATTGAATTTGATATATGCATTCTATGATGGATTTGGGGGTGGATTCTATCAATAACATTTTAAATCTCCGTTTTAAAAAACAAAATGGTTACCACAGACAAACCAATCTCATGAAACATTGTCATTAATGGTATCATTTGAAAGGTGCACACTCTTTAAAATGTTCCATTACACCTTTATGTTTAATTGTTATGGAGATATTCTCTATTTTTATCATCATATGACCAAGTTAAATGTTTCAAAATAAAAAAAAAATCATCACTTTGCATATAATTTTGAAGTTCTCATATAATATGCATGCCAACATTGATGATTGAAAAAATGCTAGATTCTTGGCGCATAACATTGGCGATGGTGCTTTGCACGCAGGATGGGAGAGGGGACTTGCGATGGAAGATCCACCTGCCATAATATGACCGTTCAGGAGGCGCAAATCTGGTCCCCTGCTGAGATCATGCATCTGGCATATGGCATGTAGTCTAAAAACCAGACATCTTATTTTGACTAACAGTTATCTCACTCTCTCACACTCCACATTCGAAGGCAATCAACAATTGATAATACAAAGGTTTTCACAGTATTTATTGCTAAAAAACACATGAGAAATTTGCAATTTTATTTTATAAACAGAAGAATATGTTAAAATGGGAGCCAGGTTGAAAAAAACGGGAGTGTTGGCATGTATGATATAATAATATATATAGTCTAAATAAGCATGTGTAAAACAACGTATCATGAGGTAAACTCGGTCATGTAGGTCTTTAATTTGAAATACTTTACTTACCGTTTAAGTGATTTTGTCATTGTACAATTTCATTCAAAATTAGTAGAGCTTTCATATAATACTAAACATGATAGTTGCAACTATGAAGACTTCTGTGTTCCATTTATAATGATTAAAATACATAAAAAAGGATACCTTTCGGAACAATTTCTCTGCACTTGATTTCTTCTGTGAACAGGTTTCGGCCATCTCATGGCTGTGATTCACCACCACAATCATGAGCCTACATCCGGATAAATAAACACTGACAAATGACATGACAATTTTCCATGTGATAATTCAACTGTTGGTAACCATCTTGTTTTTCAAAGTGCCAAACAAGAAAATGCATTATTTGGAGTCCGTATTTCATCTCATTTCATTTTGAATCTATCACAGAACAAGTACTACTGTATATACCAAATTTTATACTTTATCTTAAAAATGAATATAATTGTTCTTAGAACCTGTACTAATAGAAAAATTATTGCTTTTAAGGCCTGTTGATAGACGATAACAATCGATGATAAAAGGATGCAAAGATGTCTTTAATATAAGAATTCAAACCAATTTGAGATGTATTTAGACTAAAATGATAGGATAAACCTTTTTTTGTATACATACAGTGAAAACTGTTTTCAAAAATCAAATGATGTCTGTCATTATCAATATAAACGATAAAATCGTTGAGGACTTCAATATCATACATTTTGTAAAAACTTTGTTATCACAATACTGTATGACACAATTAAATACTTAGACCACATTGGAGTTGCATGTGATATTACAAGAACTAAGGTAAATCTACATATTTTGTCAAACAAATAACCAATTTTTACTAAACTTCTACTCCTTTCATATAGAGAAAATGTGGAGTCATGTAGGGTTGAGTTCAGTACTGAATTTGAGATGTGACAGGCAGGCGTCTTGACCCCTGATGATAAACACAATGATTTTTAATCACTGTATATTCTGGATTGCCTTTCCACTTTTCTTTTCTTCCATTTATCATTGATGGTTATTTTCATAGTGTAAATAGACCTTTATTCTCAATCTTAGAACATGTGGTCCTCTAGCAGAGGGTTACTTTAAGCTCTTTCCTTGCTGTTATGGTGGGTGTAACATTTTGTTTTGAAGTGTAAATATTTGTTTAGACTGAAGTGTTTTGTAATGTTATACAGTCATTAAAATTATGTATAATATTCACATGTTTTACACAATTAATATTTTAAAAAATGGTCTTTTGATATTTTATCCTGTCCCCATCATTCATCCTCAAATGTTTCACACACCTGTTTCTTTAAAGAATTAATCAAATTATTAATTTATTTATTTTACACTATTCACTATCGAGAGTAATGTTGAATGCCTTTGATTAAATAGAAAAAATATTGTGTGATCTAATAAATCTGGTTTATGATGGTGGTCCACAACACAATTATGTGTAGGGGAAATTCACTACTGCAGTATATTACTGTAAAACACCTGATTTTGTTATGCTGTTAAAAAAAAAAACTTTTCCGTCCACCTCTACCCTAAATTTTCAAACGGGGGAAGGAAAAGGTATGTTGCTGTGTGCCGAGTACTAAATTTTAATTGTTGTGAACCTACATAGTTAATGCCGAATACAAAACAGCCATAAAATTTCAGAAGACAGGGTAATGTTTTTTTGTGAATTTATGAACTGTTTCTGTTATTTGTATATGCAAACATCAATTTAAGAGTAATACTGAAAGGTTTGTTGCTGTTTGTTAAGTACTAAATGTTACTTTTAATTATGTTATCAACCTACATAGATAAGGCTACAAATAAAACAGCCGTAGAATTTTAGACAGGGTCATCTTTTTTGTTTTGTGAATTTATAATAATAATATGCGACATTTATATAGCACTTATTGCCACGGCTTCTAAGCGCATCACAGTTACAACCCCCAGTCATTGGAACAAACAACCCATGGAATACAATCCATTCCATAATGTTGCAGCTGTAATCAGTGAATACGGTATTTGTACCTCCCAGGTACCCACTTATACTCTGGGTGGAGAGAAGCAACATGGATGAGTGTCTTTCCTAGGAACACAAACAGCCGACCAACATTTTCTATATTTTTTTACAATGATTTTTAATCACTGTATATTCTGGATTGCCGTTCCACTTTTCTTTTCTTCTATTTATCGTTGATAAATACCCACTTATACTCCTGGTTGGAGAGAAGCAACATGTATAAAGTGCCTTTTCTAGGAACACAAACAGCCGACCAGAGCGAACCTCGAACCACCGAACTTGTGATTGGAAGTCCGAAACACAACCGCTGCCCCACCTGCATCCTCGATTATGCCAAGTGCAGATATCAATGTAAGAGCAATACTGCATTAAAATAAATCTTGACCTAATATTTTGTAAGAGTTTGCAAGTCATTAATATTCTTATTGGATTATCTTGGTGGTCGAAAAAAGTTAGAAGGCATTTGTTTTAAGCTAAAAAAAATCTGCTCCAATGGGAAATTGAACAAGCGCATGAATTTTATTTCATATTACTAGTGTTTTTCCTGCTTTGCGAACAATCCCTTTAATAGAACTGAGCTTTAACAGGAAATAACGAAAGAGTCAGAAACAAAAAAAAATTGATATTCCCCAAGGGACTTGAACCTATGCTTAAATGTAATTGTAGGTGAAATGTCCAAGGTTAACCTACTCGGCTAAAGATCGGTCAACAAGCCAAGTTTTACAAAATAACGAATGAAAACAAATTTGAGGCTATTCGTGGCAAAATCACCAAGTTGTCGCACAGGAAGTTATTGAGAAATAGCCAATAAACAACGCAAAATTTAAACATACAAAGAAAACCTGTGTATATTTATTTACTTCATTTATACATGTCCAATTTTGATAAATGACCCCTCATGTTAAAGCTTACGAAAAGGGTACTATGGTTTTAACAACAACGCAATTTTCCTACAACTTGATGGTTTTGCTGTGTTATGCCTCATTTTATGGAGGATGGTACAAAGCTGGAGCTCCAAGAGATACAAATATTTGTTTTACTCGCAGTACCCACTGCTTATTGGGCTCGAATTCTATTCCTAACCACTAAGTGCAAGCTCGGTGGTCTAGTGGTACAGGCGCCAGGCTAGTTACCTGGAGATTGTGGGTTCGAGTCCCACTCGAGAAAAACTTGCGAATTTTTTGAGTTTTTGGTACATTTATACGTCAGAGTTGGGCAAAACAAATTATATCTAGATTGAGTAGGTTTGTCACAGTACTGGTGATTTCTTTGGGTTTTTTTTGTGAAGTAAAATACAAAAAAATAATAATTTCTCAATTGTTCTTTTTTTTTAATATTGCTATTTATTTTATTATTTAAATATAAAAACACTACAACACACAAAGCATGGATAAGCCATTGTAGTAATGATCGATGGTAAACAAAATTTATACAGTATAGTATACAAGTATGCGTTGCCTTGAGAGTTATGGTTAAAAGTATGGGCAAAGGTGCCTCCAAAATACATTACTATTTACTGAGGACAAAGCAATGAAGTGAATAGTACTAACCAGAACCTCTCAAAGCAACATATTTGTTTTATATTCGAGATCAAATATTTCAGAAATCTGTAGGAGTAAAGAACATGCTTCGATTTTGGGCTTTTTAGGGGCAAGGAAAGTTGGCTTGTGGTTTAACATAATTTTGAGGGCATCATGAAATCGGTTAAGGGCCCGCTCACACCGCCTAAACTTTGTTGGAGCGTTTCTTGAAGGTAAGGAAATGATTTGCTTTCACTGATCCAGGAACGCTCCAGCAAAGTTCTGGTGTTGTGGCTGGGCCTTAAAGGCCTGGTTAGGCCCAATAACACCCCGTTCAAGGAATGCTCCAACAAAGTTAGGGCGATGTGACTGGGACTTTATGCCAATCCAGCCAAAATTTTAAAATACACTTGATAAAAGATAACCCTTTTCTTACCTGACCTGCGTTTCGTAGTGCTGCGTTAGGTTGCTTTGGGACAATACGCAGCCGAACACAAGCTCGAAACACAAAGGTGTGAGCTAGGCTTTACCCTGAATCATACTGTCCCTGCAACCCTACCGATCCAAAATCTTGAACATCAGGGTTTTTCCCATATTTCCCAAATTCTTGGCTATACTGTATACAAAGTTATTCTTCCAAATTAATATACTAAATGAAAAAAAAACACCGACCGACCCACGTTTTCAAAGAAAGTGCTTCCGGATTACAAAGAATATTTTTCACCCCTAAACTTGAGTGTTTCAATATTTTCATTCAGTTGCAGTACGTTGCCTTGAATAATAGTTTTGTACCAAATATTAAAGAAAATATATAATGGTAGTTGTAGTCATACAGACCATATTTTGCTGAAGTTGTAAAAGTAAATATTTACACTGTACTGCAATCTATTCATAGACAACAGCTATCCTGATTCTATATATTAATCAGGGTTTGTTTTAGTCAAATATCCCAGTTACTAAGTCTTTGATCAGTTAAAATTTAAAGAAATTAATTTTTACACATTTAACATTGTCAATGTATTGACTTTAGTACAGAAACTATTTTAATTTACATCGGCTCGGCACAAGTCAGAGCTGGTATAGGCGAGAAAATAAGGACCAATAATAGCCTGTTGACCAGTAATAAAATTGAAGCACTGGTTAATGTGGGCCAGTGAAAACACTAGTGACTGCTCACCAGGTCTGCACTTCCACTGCGATTTTGAGGTGTAAAAGCATTCTTCCATTAATTATTCTAGCACAAGTAGCTAAGTATACTTCGCATAGATTGAATTTTCTAATGTTTCTTGTTTTAGATTTTGCAAGAAAAATGTTTGAAAGAGCAAATTAAGATAATTTTAAATAATTAGAATGTTCATTTGAACAAAACTAAAAAAATAGCCAGACGCTACCATGGAGAGATGCGAACCCATGACCTTCACTTTTGTAGAATCATGTCTTAACCGATCAAGCCACTCAAGCGCTTTGTGGTCGCAACAACAAGAGTATAAGTGAGGTTCTAAGCTCGGCTTCGTGCAGACCTAAAAAACTTAAGAACAGTCCCTGTTTCGTGTAGTGTAAGCTGTTGTTCTAAGCTTCATGTTCAGAAGTCTGAGGTTGTCTAAAATCTAATAAAATTCTAAACTAGATTATCATGTGTGAGCCAGTTTTTAAACAACTGAATACCACACTTTAACATTAACAGTCTCTTTCTCATCATCCAAAAATAGAATACAGTAATCTAATTAACAATCCCTTTGTTTAAAACATGCATATTCTTGTCAAGATTGGCAGGTTGTTATGTCCGACTTGGTACCGATGACGAGCGAACAGGATGACGACTAGCTTGAGCGTGCCCAATGGTTTGCTATAAGAATTTTTGAAAAGACAACATATTAAACATGGTATGAAGTATCTATGGCTACGTGGTGTACTGAAACACTCGCATAACCATTATCATTTACTGACGACATGCTTATTAATAATTATTAGTTTTACTTTATATTAGCCAATAGTAATTTTATAAGCTAAATTTAAAAAAAATTGAATTACCTGTGTGATGGGTGCATGTCTTTCAACAACTACTGATGCTTTTGTTGGGGCTAATCCACGTGAACTGATGTCTTTACCCGTTACCCTCGTAATCATTGTGCGAGGTTTTGATCCTGTTTTTGAGGCTAAAGACTTTCCCTAAGATGATTAATAAAAGCAATATTAATAATTTTTAGTGCCACTCACTTTTAAAGATGCACTAAAATAAGTTGGACTTATTTAATATAAAAGAATTGGCTATTTATCTATTAGAAATAATACTATTTGTATTACTCTTTGGCTATTTGTTTTCTGTCCATGTCATTTGCACAATTTATGTCCTATTACTATCATTACTAAAAAGGAAATAAAGAATTCTTGACAGGGTCAGAATTTTCAGTATGAGTTGTTCAAAATTATTTAACTTTGTAGATTAAATCTAATTTATAATTTATTGCAAACAACTGATGATAATATTGTATATCAAATAATAATATGTGTAATTATGTTTTATTAAGTAACACTGTAATTTACATTGAAATTTCGGTTCAGATATCAAAATCAATAAACAACCGATGATGAAATACTTTTGTTAAATTTTTCTTTATCTCGTGCCACATCCAACAGCAAGTTTTCCCACCACTTACAGGATGAGATCTACAACACATTTTCTAAACCAAATCTGATGAAGCTTAAGGAGTGAGAAAGAACCTAGTATGCAACCAGGTTCAAACCCAGGACTTCAGAATTGGAATGCAAGTATGTTAACCACCAAACTACAATGCCACTATTTATGAATTAAATTACTTACCCCTCTACTAGTTGAAGAAGGGTAACTAGGAACTCTTCTTTGTGCAGTGGGGTCAACTCCTTTATGTAAAGGTGGGTCAATTCTGTGAGTTGTAGATTCAACTGGTTGCTGGCTTGCTTGATGGGGTACTGGTTGTTGCCTCCCCTGTTCTCTTGCTGGTTGCATTGGTGGATAAGACATCTGTTGACCTATATCACCATCTGTATGTAAACAAAGACAATATGTAACTGATATGAGTTATATTAAAAAAACAAATTAACCTAACTGAAAAAAAAAACAAAGTAAACTTAAAACCAACTAAACTGAATTCTTCATTAAAGTGTCAAAATCATTAAAACAATGTAAATGTTGTTGAACTTGACTCGGGAAATGACTCTCTCTAAATTGAAATGTGTGAAAAACCAAACAAAATGAACAGTTCAAGGTTTTTTGAAATATAACAACTCTCTAGTTGATTGTCAGTAACTTGCCGGTACCCATTATAAGCTGGGTAGACTGAAGCAGTGAGTAATGTGTGTTGCCAAGGTGCACAAGCAACTGGCAGTCTCAACTCCCGATCTCTAGATGGGGAGTCTGAACTGAAAATATTGGGCCAACTACTCCCAGCCGTTTTACTGTGTTGATAAATTTTATAAGTGGTGAACGAATAAACATGTATTTTGAGTTATAGTAAACATTGTACAAATCAACTACCTTCATCGGCCTGATGGAACATCGACATAGCTTCCATGTTGAGAGCGCATACTCCACGCATGAATGCTTTTTTCATCGCCTCCTCATAATGTTCACGCTCGGCATGCAGTTTAGCAACCTCTTGTCTTGAAGACTCTAATGCTTCATTTACCTAGTAGATATCAAAAAAAAAGAAATTTGTGTCATTGCAAAATATTCGATTCTCTCATCAAATGTAAAAAATATTACTTTGTGAGGTGCACATAAAAGCGATTCCAGTGTTCTCCACAGCATCATAGGCACACATCATGGTAAGCATATAAATCCATAGTTAGGGCTGGTGCAGGGTACTTTTTTTTATAAATACACTAGGAGGCATTTATATGCACTCGTTCATTCATGTCATCATCACTCCTGATGATAACATAAATATTTTGAAATGTTGAATCCTGTCAGGATGGCATGTATCACATCCCAAAAATAAATAACAGACATACATACGACCCTGGTGTAGCATTAAAAGGGTAAGGAAGACAGAAAATGGCCACATAAACTTTTTTTTCTTTTTTGCTTGTCAAAATAAAAATCGTAAATCACGCCCACTTGGCTTCGGGAAAAGAGCAACCCCCACCCCCTTCGCTGGATCCTGGATCTTCCCCTGGTGTGTAAAAATTTTATGGATACCTTGTCTAAACCAGATCTTTTTTTTTAAATTCCCAATCTCATGAAATCAATTAAAACGTACATCTAAACTTGACTCTAAACTGACTCATCTGAAAAAAAGGAAAAACTGAACAAAACTTATAGTCCAAAGAGTGGTTGATTTTGGGAGCATTAAGTGTAACACATACCGATGCAATTCTAGCTTCATAATCATTGGTTAGTGTCATGCAAACTTCTTGGGCCTTTGCTTGACAAGCTTTCTCCACACGCTGTTTCCATTTAGCCTCAATGATTCCTCTCCAACCTGCCCAGACCTTCTGCATTAACTGCCGTTCATGGTGCTTGCGTGCCAATGACCCTGTAAAAACCTAAATAGTTCTCGATATATGAGGAACTGTTCGCAGCTTGTGTTATTTCAATACAACAGGAGTGTCATTTTGTTATCAATAGGAGGTGGAAATGAATTATAGCTAGAGCGATTCAGCCTACAGATGTGGAGTGTGGAAGGGGTGTGTCCCAATTCTTTACCTAACAACAGGGTTCATACACCTTAAAACAAGTAAAATTCAAGAACATTTCAAGGACATTTCAGGTCATATTCTCTAAATTTCAAGGACACTCAATCAATGGTCTTGCCATGTGTGGTTCAACAAAATAAAAATGTGTTTAATGAGAATAGCTGTTTTAGCTCAACTAAATTTCAATAATCATAAAATTTCCAGGACATTCAAAGACAATTAGCATTTTCCATGAGTTTCAAGTACTGAAAAATGCATGTTTGTTTTTCCAGGACTTTCAAGGAATTCAAGGATGCGTATGAACCCTGTAACAATATCTCTATAAGAATGCTATTTTACGCATTGTTAAATTGTTTATATCCTTTAAGCCTGTTTTCCTGTCGATCGTTATTCCAAAATCGCCAATCTGAAATGGTTTTTTGAAATGTTATCAAAATGTTTAAAAATTAACGACAAAATTCAAATCACGCTGGCCACTATATTCCGCTATTTAGTATTATTTACTATTATTACCCCCAGTCATTGGAACAAACACCTATGGAATACAATCCATTCCATAATGTTGCAGCTGTATTCAGTGCATATGGCATTTGTACCTCCCAGGTACCAACTTATACTCCTGGGTGGAGGCAATGTGGATAAAGTGTCTTGCCTAGGAACACAAACAGCCGACCAGCGTGAGCCTAACCACCGACCTCGTGATTGGAAGTTCGAAACGCAACTGCTGCGCCAACTACTTTCAGTTAATGACTATTAAGCATAGTTTATTACAGCAGGCTTAGGTGAAACCTACCTGTTTGTACCTCATTTCAAAATCAATTTTGTGTAATTTTTCAGTTAAAATATACGCCTATAAGGGAATTAATAAATACCTCACGCCTGTCTTCACTGTGTCTAAGTTTCCATGAGTTAAATTTCTTCAGCATCTCAAAGCGTTGTTTTTGTTTCTGCATGGCATTTGTTAAGTTAGTGATTACACCATCTTTACGTTCTGTTGTTTTTTGATAGGTGTGCAACAACTCTTGTAGTCTAGACATCTCATCTTGCAACTGATTAACTTCTTGAGCATGTCTGAAATACGTATTATGTATCTATAATATATTGTATTACGTATATTAAGCCACCAGCCCCCAGTTCAAACCCCATATTGATCATGCTAATTTAAACTTTTGTGTTGTGTAAACTTAATTTTTGTTAGTAAATTGAGCATTATAAGAAGGTATAATGTATGTGCCAGGCGTTGGGGTGCGCTCTGTCGTGGCGGATTCAGTGTTTCGGCATGGGTTATTTGTTTCAGGATGTCGAGTCTTGTCGCAGTGGCATGTGTCTCGCTGCTTGGAGCATGCATCATACTTTCTTACTTGAAGTTGATTAGTGGACCTTTCGGATTTTGAGTATTATAACGTCTGGTTTATTTTTACATTGTTTATGTTATTATAGTGGATTTTGTAATGTTGTTACTGTATATAATTTGTAATTTTAATTTGTTGTTTTTTTTTAACTTAAACGCACCAAACTATTGTGTACCACTGAAACAAAAGTGTATGTTACAACAAAACATGAAAGTGTAATTGATCCTCCAAGCAATGAGATATGTGCCATCGTGACAGGATTCAATATTTCAACATAAATTAGTACACCAAAGCATGGTAATCAAAATTGTGTCTGCAAGAGGCTTAGATCGCTGAAGGGTTTGCAATAAAATTTGGCACATGTTTAAGTCATTTTAGACTTTGTGTTTAAGCATTTCATTCCACCAATGTTGCACACTTTCGCATGTTATATTAGCTATCAAAGATTTGTAAACAGTTATCTAAAATGCAATGTAATTGGTCACATTGGATGGAATTTCATTTCCTAGACCAATAGAAAAAAACTTGGTAAACCTTCTCCCACTAGATTAAAACATGGGAAATGCTGTTCCATACTCATCATAAATTGGTCCTATATGGTTAGTATTGTAAAAGCCAGTAGGAACATTCCTAGTAGCCTAGGAGCTAATAGTCTACTTGTTCAATAGGGCTAAATATGACATAGATCCATCCAGATCTGAGCATGAAGAAAATCTTGTCCAGTTCGGTTCAGATCGATCCCACTGCTGTCCTACTAGCACCAAGAACTAATAGTGTGCTTGTTCATTAAGCCTACCATATTATTTGTCAACAACTCTTGCTGTTAAAATATAATTTCAATCAGTATCAACAAACATTACTGTTTCATTCTTTAAACATTTTAGAGGCATCGTGTTGTAAAAGGATAAGGCCTATAATAAACATTGATTCATGATTGATTACTGTGCCTTTAATACATTTTTAAGACACCTGTTTGTAGAAAATATAAAATATGGGTATGGGAACAAATCTGGCATATTTACATTGGATTGTAATTTACATTTGGATTGTAAATTATATATCAAAGAGGACAAAGAAAGTGGGAAGTCTGCATGATAGCGAAAATGACATTGTCATTGTGAAGCATGGGCGCTGGAAGGGGGATGGAGGTGACATGCTCCCAACTGATAACTCAGGGGGAAGTTCGCCACCTGGAATGTCACTTACACTACAAAATCAGATACATTAACTTTTATTTGTTACTATGATTAACACCTAGGGTCTCCAAGCACTTCAATTTACAGAATTTACATGCGTAAATCATTAAAAACAGCATTTAAATATGGTAAATATGAATATTTTGGCTTTTTTTTTGCTTATCGAATTATACTCGAGTTGAGCACCCTCTTAGCCTATACCTGGATGCGTTCCCCCAGGGGTGGTGAATCTGAAGAAAATTTAAACTCATCACCCACTCCGTTCAAAAATTGTTCTGCTGCCCCTGTTGTGAAGGTACTTATCCTAGTTCTAATAGGTGAAAGAAAAGAATAAAAAATGTGGTGAAGAGATTGGACAATTTTATGTGTGATAATGAAATTTATTTTAGGATATGTTATTTCTAAAAACATTTTGTAGTTATATACCGGTTTTTCTCAGTTTGAATATCTTGACGATGCTTGTGCAAAAGTTTCAATTTAGCTTGACTGAGTTCAGCCTGTAAAAAAAAGAAATATTAGGTGGTTAAAATTCACTGTAATAGAAAATCCATTTTCCATCCAAACTGCTTGTAAATTAGTACCACATCCAAGAATACAATATAGAGGTACGTTTTGATTCGTTGACTGATGATATATCAATAGGATGCATAGGCCTAGTAGCCAACATGTAAATCTAAACTCAATTATAAAATCTTTATCAGACGTACCAGCACTTGGCGCTTAAGTCCTAAGCTCCAGCCATCTAGTTCGACTTCCATCCTTGCGAGATCTGGATCAATTGAGGGCGTTCTAGGTGTACTCGTAGTACTGTTTGAACCTGCAGATCCAGGTGTGCCCACACTGTCCTCTTCGGTTGATAGATCTTGGTTGCCATTTGAACTTGACCATGCTGGAACTTGAGGGGAATTGTACCATGCTTCTGAAATAAATGGTAGCAGTTTCAAAACATTAAAAAAAAATTTAATGTGCCTTTCACAGTTTCGAAAGCGCATGTGTGTTACAAAGGTGAAGCAAGGTCAAACTTACAACCCAGGCGCAGATTTGGGGGAGGGAGGACGGCAGCCGGTGCACGCCCCCCACGCCCCACCCCCTTATACTGGGAGCGCCGGGTGCACAATTGACTCCAATAGTATAAATGAACATAAATTTGAGGCAAATAGGGTACCAGGACACAAAAAAATCGGCAAATACAATTTTTTTTTGCCTGTCAAAACAAACAAAACGAGAAACCACACCCACACGCACCTGGAAAAGTGCCCCCCCCCCCTTTCATCAGATCCTGGATCCGCCCCTGCAACCAATAGCAATTGTAGGTTTTTTTATCTTTGAATGCTTTGACATTAGTCATGGAAATCATGCATGAAAGTGCTTATTGGATTGGTCAATTTTTTACTGTCTTACTTTCTTTTAAGGATTTAAAAAAAAATTTAATCCTGTAATGTTACAGAAATAATAAAATCATTGATGATTAACAACTTTAACATATTAGGCAATTATCAAGTCATTTTGCCACATTTTGTAAGAATGTATTTGTTACCATATACACATTAAATCGTTGTTTAAGCTTTCTGGTGTGAAAACTCAAATTTCGTGTAATTTTTAAGAACAACATCAAGTTATCATTGATAATTATCACTATACTATAAACAGGCCTTTATGGCGGTTATATTAAAATTAATGTATAAAACACAAAAGGCACAATTTAAATTGTAAAACATGAATTCAAATTTTTAATTGTTTTGTATTTATCACCAATTACTAATGTAGAATTTCTAATTAAAATATAAAACAAATTGCAAAGCGAGCAAAAGCGGGTTTGCATTGTATGGCACACTTTGGAAAGTGTTCATTACAGGCAGAGTTACCATTGAAAGTAGAAAAAAATATTATGTCACTGCTATTCAGTGTCATACATATATCATCCTCTGCCTGATGATTGTTTACATCATCGTAAGTCATAGTACATGAGTTATAAAGCAATTAATCTACTGTATAGCGATACAAAATATACTTGTGCTAATAAAGAATAGGAGGTAACCGCCAATATTTTATTCCACTTTGCATGGTATCTCAGTCTGTAATGTATTCATCTTACAACTAAATGTACTATAGATGTAGAAACAGAAAGTTTAATTTTGGAGCACTTTTTAAAATATCCAGGGTTGACGCCAATGAAATATTTTATTTATATGTGTAAATTTTTATGTTTGTACATTATTTTTTATGGTGGTTATATTTCAAACTAGTTTTAGTAATCACAAAACAACAATTTGAATTTTACATGAAAATGATAAATACTCTACATCAAATTTTTAAAACTAATTAATACTCTAAAATGTTCTATATGAAAATTGATATAACAATAAAAACCTGTTTGTTTTTGTTGTTGTCTGTGTACTGATGTCGATGAACGTCCATGAGGGGTGCTTCCATTGTCTTGTTGTGTAGGATATTCCTTCATTGCAGGTTCTTTATTTGAATGGTCACTACCAGCAATCGTTGATGTAGAGCTGTTCTCTGAGCTACCTGATATTAAATTTATAAATTAAAAAATAAATTGTTACATTCATATTTAAAAGAAGTTATCAAAAGCTGGATAGTGGCACTCAGTGGAGGATTTAAGAGGGGGTGCTTAACAGGCTTAAGCTCCCCTAAAATTGACCTGAAAATATTTTGTTTGTGTTTATGACAATGGGGCAATTAAAAAAACATGCACAGTGGCTGATAGGCCTATAGAGACTGCTAGAGGCATAAATAACCAGACCTGTTATTGCAAGCAAGATTTTTTTTTCTTTTTTTTGCCCATCAAAAGTCCCCCTAAACCACAATCCTGGATCTTCCCCGGCACTGGTTACAAAACATCGAAATGGAAAAAATTTATACAAGCCAATCATACTAATGATTCTGACTGGTCGTCAGTGTTTAATTAAGCCTGCCAATCATAAATCCCCAAAACAGCGATTTTGTATTTTACAAATGCTGTGATGTATTCATTCGTGTGTCTCCATTTCTTCATTGTGCTGTTGTATGAAACACCAAATCAATGGAGCAGCGAGAAATCCCATATTCAACTAGATTTGCTAAGCTTTGCAGTTTCATATAGGTAAATATTCTCAGGTTGAGAGATTTTGTTTTGTATTGGGCTTCAGTAATCTCAGGTGGTTGCCAGTGGTGTGTGTTTGTTTATTTAACTTTCCACACATAAATGTTAACAAAATATGATATTTTAACAAAGTTACGATCAGTTTAAGTGCCATTAACTGTGTATATTGCCATTGCAGGCCTGAAGAATTAATTTGGTTACCGTACCTAATATTTATATTTCAATTTAAAGAGATCATTTTATGACATTTTGTAAACAAAGTAATTACAATTTCTCACATTTGTATGTGATGAACTGATCCGGTAAAAAAAATGTTAAAAACATTGTTAATCTAGGTCCACACACACATACCCTGTTATTGTTAATGAGAAAATGAATGAAATTATGATTTTAAACAAGTTTAAAAAAAAAACTTTTACAATTGATGTATATTAACATGCATCGATGGGGTGGATGGGGTTCATTATAAGTTCAAGGAACTTTAAGGTATTAAAAATAACATTTTCGAAGTATATATAATAAAATAAATTTAATTAACATCATCACTCCCTACTTTCAGAACTCTCTTCAACATAAAGAGCAGCATCATTATCTCTTTTCTGGTAAGCATTCACAGCTTCTGCTATAGTCCTTGGTAGTTGGTCTGGATTAAAGTGTGGGGTAACAACAGCATATTTTAACAGTTCATTGTATTCATCCATTAGGTCCTCTGAAACTGAGCTCCCTGCAGAGTCTGATGGAATAGCTGGCGCACCACTATCTTCTTCAGTTGAAGACATCTTGTCTAAGGGAAGAATCAAATCAAAATGCAGACAATAGGGGTTTAGCAAAATTAGAATCAATCATAATAAAAAACTAGATTTTAACTCGTCATTGATCCACATGATTACGCGAAATATGTTGGTGCAATCAACATGAGAAAACTGACAAAGAAAAGACCATCAGGAGCTTAACCATAAACCAATTAATCTCAAGTTAATATAGCAAATATTATGCAATAATTAAAAAATAATAATTCAGATGAAAATGATGACATCACAGCAGGGTCCGATCAGTCCTCATGAATCATTTCTGTGCCAACTCATACCCGCCAACTCATGTTCAAATTTTTGATAACTCATACCTGCGGCAAAATTACTAATGTCTCCTAAATTAAAAATAACACTTTAAAACTGTTGCAGACTTGTTGAATGTTGGTCTTTTAAATGAAAACAAAACCATCCATAGGGCCTAGGCCTATTTTAACATTTGATTATAAATTTCACATACTAGGCCTAGTAAATTAAAAATACTGTAAATAGCCTAGGTTGTAGTTTAAATTAGAACAATATTTGTTATCTATAATGGGTACGAGTTGTCTAGAATATTGGGTACGAGTTATCTATTTGGGTACGACTTGGCATGGGTAGGAGTTTGTTTGGGTACGAGTTGACCAGCACCGACAAGACGACTACCTACGCCTGGCTGGGGCGGCTAGGCACTAGCCTACTAGGGCCTAGGCCTAAAGATACTAGGCCTGGCCTAAGCCCTAGGATATACTAGATACATTGTTCAACCACCTGGATTTAATTACTAATTGAAATGTAATAATGGTTTACATAGGAAAATATTTAAATAAAACTGATTCCCACACTTTTGTATTGTTTTCTCGCCACCACCGACCGACGTTTTTAAATTTGCCACTCTGAAAATTAGTCGTAGCTGTCCAGACGTACCTCCCTGCTTTGAGAGTAGAGCAGCCACCAGATAAAAATTATCCACACGGAAGCGTGCGCATTGCTCATTTTTTTCAAAATCAATACAAATAAAATAATAAGCAATGATGAAAAATACAAAAATGTCTCGTTTCAACAATTTGTACGATAAAACCAAGGAGGTTAAACAACTGCCTTTCAAAACGGTTGTTACAGCCCGCCCTCTGTAAAGCAAAACAGTTATCCAAACTCTTGAGAGATCTACGTTTGGAGAAAATTAAAATTGATGTTACAGAAATTCAACTGAACAGTTTTGAACTCAGCACTCAAATACTAAATTATGCGCTATTAGTTAAATTAAAGATTACACAATTCGCATACAAGGGCCGGTAATTCCTATCCCATTTACACAAGGGCATAATTTGGTGTTTTGGCAAAAAGATTTCCATATTATGTTTAAAGTAGTAAAATTCACATTTACTTCAATGTTAAAATAGGAAGAAGTTTGGTGCCGTGCCCTTTTTGTATACAAAATATATCCCGGAGTACTTGGCAAGTAGGGCCTAATTACTAATTAAATTTATATAATACACTGTTTCATTATTGAAACAAGTTCCAGAAGTACCAACAGATGAAGCCACTGCAGCCGAAGAGACCAATACCACTGTCACCTTCACAAGTTGGAGATTCCATCAGCGTTACTGAAACAGCAACTCCACTGCCACTGAAAATTGAAAGTTGTAGGTTGAAGATACCTTTGTATTGTTGCCTTCATAGAATTAACCGAGTAAATTACTGTCACCAAATAGAGCAGATTCAGATAGTACAAATACTGTAGCACTTTATTTAACAGTCATTTAAAAATAGTATCAACCACCCCTGCCAATTAAAATAAGCTTTCGCAAGTTCAAGACTGCTCCATGGTTGCCGAATTAGTAGCGTTACGTTAATGGTGCTAATTTAAATGGGGAAATTATTAATGAGGTGCAGTATGTAACAAGTAATAACAGAGACGCCGGAAGCAATTTTGAAGTGGTCCGGCTAGAGAGTCAAATTTTACCTCCCCACCATAATGGAGGCTGAGGTAAGAAAATTTTAAAATTCAAGGTCTCTACATGCTCGGAAATGGCACTTCCACAGTGAGTTTTTGTGTGATTGACGAAAAAAATATCGCGGTTTATAGAACTATAATAATTACGAATTATTTTTTATGATAAACTCAACTTATGAGATTTCTTGTCTAATTGTTAATTGATGATGATTTAAATTTCTATTTACTTATTTATTTATTTTATTTTTTTTATTTTTGTTAATTTTATTATTTTTTTGGATTTTTTGCATTGGCCAAAAAGTGGTCCGGCGAAAGCCGGACCTGCCAGACCGGCTCTATTATAACAATACCTTTGTGAAGATTATTAGTCATCCAGGAAGCACATAGAGAAAAGTAAAAACTATAAATCTGATCGTCTGGACTTACTGATAATGAGTGACTACAGTGCTTATATTTCACTGAAAGTTCTCTACCAGCGGTGCCATTCGATCGCCGTCACAGATCAACACACTTTTGCCGCCAAATGATCAGTCGACCTGATGATGCGTCCGGGACAGTACTGGTCCGGGATAGGAAGTGAAATATAGTCACTCATAAATAGTAAATTAAGATGATCAGATTTATAATTTCTACTTTTTTGAAAGTAATAACAATAGCACACTAAACAACTGGTCTGTCTCTCAAATGGTAAAGAGATTTATTGCAACCCTACGTTTCATATAAAATGAGAAAAAAGGTTAAATATAGAAAATTTCAAACTAATGGAATTAATAAGCATTTCAGTCAGCTGTGAACCACAACAAGTTACTGATAGATTCATACCAGATGCAAATTTGGAACAGATAATCAAAAACAACAACAAAAAAAGAATGAATTAAAGGGGAATCCTTCTAAAGCCTACCAAAATTAAATTTCTTTGGAAGTTTACCCGTTTATTATTCTAAAATAACAAACAAGTTTAGTTATCTGTATACTTTTTTTAATTTGATTGTCAATTAGAAAATGCTAATAATTATCAATTTTTTCAGGTTTATTCATTTGCTTTATTTTTTAGAATCAACATAAAAAGTCACATTCTATACCTACTTTGCATTTTTTAATGTTTTGAAGTAATATAATGACGTATGGAGGATCAATATTATATTTATGAGTTTGAATAAACAAATAGTAACATCTAGAATATTTTTTTTAAACAAAATTTTGGAAGGAATGGACCTTTAATGGCAAGGAATAAAGAGCAACGCACCAACCATGTTCTTTGACATTATTTTTGTATCTGATGTGAATCTAGCTTAAGCCTTCATTCTTGGTAAACATTAACAGTAACAGCGAGTTTTTATTCACAAGTCAATATTTTCTTCGGTGGTTATTTCAGCAGTATACATTATGGAAGAGTTCATGATTTGAACCAAAACCCTCTGGTTTGTTTGGAACATTACCATTTTAACAAAGTAATGACAGCTGCATTAAACGTTCTACTGGATTGTAAAATTATGGGATGAAAAAAAAAACAAATATAAAAAAAATCAATAGCAAATCATGACATTCGGTGGTTTGTCTTCATATAGAGCTGGACTTGCAATGTATATAATTCAACATGATTAACCAAGGGCGTCGATTTGAGTTGAAAAGTGGGGGGGGGGGGAAACAAAGACAAGAAGTTGCAGTGGTGGCGCCAACGAGGAGCGTCCATGTGGGCGTGGTTTCCGGTTTGGTTTTGACAAGCAAAAAACAAAACAAAAAAATGTCATTTCTCCGTTTGTGTCTATTTTTCTATATTTAGGGTCAATTATACAATATTTTTATTGATAAAAAGATGAAAGGTTTACCGATTTTTCCAACTTTTACATTTTTTTTAATACACTTACAAAAAGTGGGGGGACAATTGATATCATGTCCCCTCACATTGAAAATTGGGGGGACGTGTCCCCCACAAATCGACGCCCATGTTATTAACAAACCATTAATAAATATAATCAATGTTGGGTTGGAATCAAATTAATATAAAAGCTACAGTATTTTAAAATAATGTATAGTATTTACAGAAAAGCATCAGATTTGGTTTTTGGTAACAAAAGTCACTCAAAAGTTCTAATTAAATGTAAAGATGAATAGTGTACTTCTACTTAAGTACTGTAAACAAATTGTAAACAGTGGATGCCGAAATTCACATACTACATAAACATTGTCAGTTTTTCAGTAGGTGCAAAACTTTCAGTAAATATTTTTATTTTGCCTACCTGCATTCATTATCACTTATAACGATGTCTAAATTTCAAATTGACTTAATATAAAAGTGAAATTCAGTATGTAAATTGGAACATTTTAATACCTTAGATTTTACTCAATTGTGTGTTAATAAGGTCAAAACATACAAAAACCAACCAATTAACACCTTATACAGTTAAACCTCTTGTAATTAGACAGGAAGAACAGACGGCGTTTGTATGAGTGTCCATTATGGGAGGAATCTGCTTACAAGAAGTTGTCTGCACAGGGAGGTTCAACTGTACTGAGAGTATAGATTTTGCAATGGTTAAGAGTTTTTGTGTGCTTTGACCTGATTTGGCCTTAGTAACGCATGACCAGTTGAGGAATTTAGCTCGACCATGCGAGGCACTTTGCTGACTAAAAATCTTGACGTACACTGCGAGAAAAGTACTATTCGTCGTACTTGGCCGAGCGAAATTCCTGAAATGTACGTGAGCTTAACACTTTTTAAGTGACTCTCCTCATCAAAGTACACCGAGTGGAACATGAAAAAGCTGTGCAATTCTTTCCAAAACTACACACGTGGTGTACCGCAGGATATACATAGTCTTCTTTATAGCATTCATATCCAAATATCTCAGTCAAATAACCCCAATGGAATATTGAAAAAATTCATTGGCTGCAATATCAAACACAGTATTGTAAGTTTACTTCTTTTTGGTGACCCAATAAAGACAAGACTGTATTGCCCTCATCATATCATCAATTATAATTATGCCTGTTTTCCGACGAAACGGCATGTATCCAAACTTGTAAATAATTTAATCTTTTTACAATCTTTCCTTTCTGGATCATAAATAAAGTAAACGTACTCAAAATATACCATTGAGACATTTATCAGACTCAGTTTGAACCTTGACTTATCAGGGTTAATTTTGTATTACTGTACCTAATATAAATGATAATCAATTTATGGACTTATTTTTCATGGGCTCACAGCCAATATACCTATTTTTTGTGTTCACTATGCTATTTTTTTATAAGTCTTGGAATCCAACCACACCATTAGTTCTTCCTAAGTAGTGGTAACATGCACGGCAAACAACAAAATCCCTACGAACTACAGTAGTCAACTATCCAAAACCAGCCCTCTGGAAAACTAAGTTTACACTAAACCAGACCTTTTTATTTTAAGTCCCAAAATCATGAGATAATAAACCAAATATTTATAAAGCGCCTTTTACCAAAGTCTCAAAGCGCTGGTGGACATGATGTTCACGCATTCTCCTCTACTATGGGTCACTTCATGTCCAGGGTGCAACATTGGGAATTGCCAGTGCCTACACCGCTGAATTTTCAGTTAATTATTCATATATTTCATCTACTAAATAGTTGAACAAGGTGACAAGTCCTAACTTGAATTTGACATGAAAAAACAAAAAAAACTTTTGTATTTTACTTTTTGCATTTTTTTCTATAATTGTATTAATTTCCATTGTCATCGGCCCTGTTATAGCCAGTGTCTCTTTTGCAGTTGGCCATCAACAGTTTTGAGAGATGCCATGGCAAAGAGTGAAACTGCGGAGTACATTTTACAATTCTGAATTTGAAAGTAGACAATGCTATCTCAATGGTAACATAACGCTAAGTTCCTTGAGTACCTTTAGTAAAGATGAGTGCATTATATATTATATTATATGTCAAACAATATGCCCTTAATACCGCTCTAGATTAGAAATTAAACAATGTCTAATGGTTACCTGTTCATTTAGGTACAGAAATGTTATTACCTCCACTAATGAAGTTGGCAAAGTTAAGTTTTTAGTCATGTTGGTGTGTGTGTGTGTGTCTGTTAATAATAATAATAATAACAATAATAATAATGATATTTAATAATTTATATAGCGCCAATTTGTTAAACCATAGTGAAAATCAAAGGCGCTTCGCATGTTAGTTATTAAATAGGTGGGTTTTGAGATTGATCTTAAAAAAAAACAGAAATGGAGGAAGATTCAGTGACCGTATTAGGTAAAGATTTCCAAAGGGTGGCAACAGAAAATGAAAAAGACCTTTGGCCATATATTTTGACAGGAGTTCACGCAAGTTGGTTGGTTTTGTGGAAGAGCTTTAAAAGTTAATAGTAGAATTTTGTATTTTATGCGAGACTCAATGCGAAGCCAGTGTAGATTGTAGATAATAGGAGATATATGGGAGCGCCTGTTCACAGACACTTAACTTGTAATTGCCAGATTCTGACAAAATTTTCAGTGAAGTCTGGAAATGATCAAAGGAACAATTTATTGAATTTTGGTGAAGATGCACATGTGGTTACATGCACCTATGAGGGGAGATGGCCCTTTGGAAAACTTACGATGTCCAGTATCCAATCTACACTGATTTTTCATAGAAAAAAATAATTGGCCTGATCACGGTAGAATGGTTATCCTTATTGTGAAACCAATTGCCGCTGTAAAGTAACTTTGTGGTAAACACACTTACCTTCCAATCTAAAGTTTCTGAGTTCAAACCACCTTTAACTAAATTGTCCGAATAAATAATACTATGATGCTTTTGTGGTTATCATTATTGTACAAAAACCAATCAGCACTGTACTTTGGTGGTTAACACTCCTGCCTTCTAGTTTAAAGTCCACAAAAAAGACAGTGTGTGCAGAAATTGTAATTGGTTAAAGCTGCATTTGCGAAAATTCTGGTTGCTCGGTAGAGGTTTGTCTTCTCCGAGTGCTTATAGTTGGTATTGATATTGTTGACAATTTATAGAGCGCATAAGACAAAGTCACTATGGGCTTTCACAGGTGTCTTTTGAAAAAGATAACAAAAGATTAAGGTATGTTCAGTTGCCACAATTACACGGGGCATAGTGTACATGGCATACAATTATTTGTGTCTGAACTAGCCGACGATTCGCGTAAACCATTAATCTGGAGCGTACGCTGTGCTTCCTACAAGACACAGATTAGTGTCGTGCACTTGACTGATTTTTACTTTTTACCACGCCTTAACCAATTAAAATTTTGAAAGTGGTCTACATTGGCCAATTCATTATGGATGACTGGTCTTAGAAAAAGTCACTGGCTGCAATTTTGATGCTTTTCTTAAGCTACACCTTGTGTCTGCACACCTTGGTGGTTATGCCCAAGAGTGGCTTACGCACGACTAACGCTATGCCCCAATTAAGCCATGAATCTGAAAATACCGTTAGTTAATTATGACACGTTAAACAATTTAATCAATTAGCATACAGCATCGATCTTAAACAAGGTTATCTATACACAATGACCTATCTGTTCATTGAGGCATGGAACAACTTTCGCCATGATTGAGGTATGTTAGGAGAATTGGAATAATTATGACTTGACGGCCGCTTGATTTTGTTGTTGCATCTGGGCTAGTTGTGCTTGATACTTGATATTCATTACTTCCATCACAGCTGAAACACAACAAAATAAATCATTAAGAATAACAATGAATATTGGATGTCTTGGGTCTTGGTCATAAGTTGGTGGAATTGGTTTACAAACAACTGTTCAGTGCGGTATTGAACAAAGCAAATCATTATTTCTTTTGATTTGATTACATTTATTCAGTGGTTTTGATACACTAAGGATAACTCACAAAAGTCCGAAGTGGGGTCCTTCTAGTAGTGATTGGGTAGTAACACCAGGAGACAATTCCCTACTCTTTTCAACATACTTGTACGTGTACACATGAGCAATGTTGTACATAGGACCAACACCTTAACGTCTCATCTAAAAGGCAATACACTATTAACTTGTATGTCAACCATCCAGTAAAAAGGAGGAGTTCCTATGTATTTAACTAAAAAAAAAAAATTAACTTTATTCAATTGAACTGGGAACCAGCAAGTCTCCATGATTCAGCACACAACACAGTGATTACCACCGGTTCAATAAACTGAGATAATGCCATTCTCTTCACTCAGAATTTTCTAAACACTAAAGAGGTAGAGGTCGCCTCTCCTTCACTATGGTTATAGAATAAATATTTAAAAGTATGTAAAAACATACAATACAGTGCAAGTAGTTTCCCACATTCTGAGGTCCCAAGTCTCCTGAAAATGACAGGAGTCTCCTGATTTTTTTAGTCATCTCCCGCCCTCCTGAAAAATAGATTTTTCTCCTGAAAATTTTAAGTGCCTCCCAAAAATATTCGGAGTGGGTTTTGGCCTAAACCTAGGAGCAAAATCAGTTGTCCCTTCAAAAAATACCAGCTCTGCTTAGTGTTAAATACAATTTATATACAATAATATAGATATTTTTACATTTGCTATGTACTGTACTTTTTCTGTGTTCTCTTTTTATTGTGACAGGTCGCATATTTACATTACGCGAATTTGATCGACAAAGCAACCGGCATAAAAATCTGATTTTTCACTTCTCAAACTTGGGACCTCTGCACATTAAACAAGCCAATCAGATGGTAAATCTCAAACTTGAGAATTGTTTATTTTATATTACAACCCTTTGAATTTAATCATTAATGTTTTTTACCTTGTTTTAATTTGTACTTTTCTGCCATTCCTGGTTGCACTTTCTCCATATTTTTGGTCATAAAATCAACTTTACGTTTAAAATATTTCTTTGCTTCTTCTACAGACTGCGGGGAAAATTATGTTAAAAAAAAAATAATAATTTGCAACCAGTGCATGTATTCAATGACATTCACATCCGCGGCCCCCCTTTTGGAAAGTAAAATATATAAATATTATTAACATTGTCTATAAAAAACCAAAAAATATTCAGGAAGAATTGATCCCTTAAAATGCCCCTGAGGCCATTTCCGAACATCTAAAGACCAAAATATTCCGGGGAAGCATGCCCCCGGACCATCCCAAAACTTGGCTCCCCACCCCCCCCCCCCCCCCCTTTTCAAAAAGTCTGCATCACTCCCTGCATATTTCCTGCTGCCGAAGACTGCACTACACTCTCCTGGATGTACTGGATTCTTTCTTTGAGCCATTGTATACAGTAAGCCTATAGGTTTGTTCTTAATAAGAAAGACTTGTTCAACAACAAGAACCGGGCCTTGAACCTGTGCAGTTGTTTTTACTAAGGTTTATGTTTTCCCTGCCATACCATTTGCACCATTACAAAGTAAATATTATGGTGTGACAAACAGTATGACACTTGGCTTTAAAAAACATTTGTGTTTTCCAAATTCACTTGCTTGACAAGCCAAGTAGGGATTTTATTATGGGTTACTGATCCACCTTCAATATTTTTCATCTACCATGAAGCTTTATTTTAAGGCCTTCGATAACCCAAATACCGTTTTTAACAATTTTATCACAAACATTTGCATGCTGGTCACCCAGCTCCTCTGGATTTTCTATAGCTACAAAATTGCCAAGGTAGCCAAGAATTTACATACATGCATTTACAGCTTAGCAATCAAACTTGTTTGTTGTTCAACACCCAACTTAAACTAGGGAAAAGACTATTTGAATTTGTTTGGGTACCCAACATTTAGCAATAGGTTTTCAAGGGAAGACAAATATCTGTATCCGTTTATGGTCAGCCGAGACATGGAGAGTGTGATTCCCACTCCCAACCTTGGGGTCTGAAACTTGAACACCACATGCTGTGTTATCCGCCTACCCCAATATATTATTGTATATTATATTTTCTTAATTATTTTACACTGGGCAGATCATTCCATACTTTAAAACCAGAGGAAATACATATTTTAGACCAACCTTCTCCACATAGTAACCAGTTCCAATATCTATCAAAACTGTTTTAACATCACTAAGTTTTCCAGGAACATAAAGCTGATATTTAAAGTTAACAGAAAATTCAACAAATTACACAATCCTGTCTTTAGCTCCACAATTCCATAAGATGTGTTGTTATCAGTGCTACAGAAAATCAATGCAATGATAATTTTCTTAACTTAATATTTTTCCTATCCTATTTTGTAACATAAATATAGTAAAAAATTAATTTTATAATGTGGTAATTACAGTAGGCTAGGTGTTTAATAAGCCTAACTTAAATTTAGAGATAATAATTATCAAGAATACAGACTTTCTGTATGATATACCGTTTAATCACAGTAAGACTAACGCCACAATCGCACTGGATTTATAAAGGGAATATTTTACTATTGTTTGAAATTGGATTATTTGGCATGGTTCATTTAACCACAAGCTACAGGTATGATGACAAAATACACCATGTTACTCAAGGTCACAACTCACAGGAGTACCCAATTGACCAATTAAGGCCATTCTGTAATATGACTCGGAAAATTTACCCAAGTCACGTTGTTCACATTGGACTTTCTTGCTTTATAAAACTAACCTGGTCAGATTTCCTGAGCAGGCAGGATTTGGTTAAACTAACCGAGCAGGACAGGTAGTTTCTTTTTCTCCATGGTAAATTTCCTGTGCTCTTTGCACTAAACTATGGAAAAATTAGCCAGTGTGTTAATTAGTTTTACCAAACAAGTCCAGTGCGATTGTGGAATTAACATCTACAGAACTAAAATTAGACTTATGTTATCTCTAGAATGTCTACAGTTAAGTACAGTTCCAATCTAAATTTACAAAAGGTATTTGTGGTCATTATAGTTGACAGTAATCCTTTTGAGTGCTGTCAAGAATAAGGAAATTCAATGATGACTTCAATGGTATCTTTATTGTTAGGTAAAAGTGGGGATGGGGACAGTCATACTCAACCCACCCCAACCCATATTTTCAAAAGGACACCCCTGACTTAGCTCAGAAAGCTTGTTGTACTGTAGATCATCTTAAAAGTAAGTGGGAGGTGGTGATAAATTACACACAATTTTTAAAAGGATACGGATGATGTCAGTGGAACAAGAATGTCTTTCCCTGAAAGAAAAAAAAATTGTATAATATATTTTGTTTTAACTACTTTCTTTATAATAGAGAAAAACAAAATGTGCAATATGTATGTATGTAAAATATATCCACAACTAAGGCATGTTATAGTTTTAATGGTAACCTCATTTATTTTTGGAGTTAACCTGTACTGTAGCTTGGTGGTTAACATTGCCTTCCAATCTAATCCTTGGTTCGAACCTGGCTAATCATCAGGTTCTTTCCCATGATCTAACAGTGCCACTCCCCAAGCCTCATGAGACTTATGGCTTACGTTTATGGCCTTGTCGCACCTTTCCGAGCAAGCTTTGCGTTTGACTTGTGGGCAACAATTTTGGCTACCCGGATGCCACCACAGATGGTCTGCACCAGACAGTATCTTACACGTAGCTTGCCCGTAGTGGCATGGATGTGCAGCGCAAATCTGATTTACCACAACCCAAGTTTCAAACATCCTCAAAAAACTTGGTCCAGGTGAGTCGCAGGTATTGCACACAAAGTTCAATGCAAAACACCAGTAGGAGCCCCACAGCAGCCACAAATCACAGACAGTTAACCACTTGGTGCACGTAGGTTACTCGTGGATCTGTGGCTATGTGCCGGAAATGCATGTCTGTCACACGGTTGTTTTACTAGCAAGGAATCTTGCACGCAATTCCAATGGTAACGTGCAGTTGTAACGCAACTTATAGCGCATGTCAGGTGCGGATCCAAGGGGGGCCCAACAGACCCAGGCCCCCGCCTCCCCACTTTTGGCTCGGCAAAATAATATTTTTTGCACACTTTGGACATCTAAAAAAGCACCAGAGAGCATCTATAAAGACAAATTTTCCAGGGCTCTAGGTGGGCCCTGGACCCACTCCTATTGCCATCAGTTTACTGTTAAAATCGCATACTTGTGTTTGTCTAAAATGAAATTGGGTCCCCTCTTTAGAGCTCCACTGGATCTGCCCCTGTATGTTGCATGTAAATCTTATTGGATGTGACATGAAATATAAAAAAATTGTAGCCTGATTAGAAATTGTTGCATAGTAGTTCGACCATCAACTGAAATACAAATATTAAACTAAAAATGAAAAAAATAACGTTGTTCTTGGTTGAATGTCCAAGAACTAGAGGTCATAAGTGGGAGATTAGTCAATTTTAACCCATGATCAACTTAAGATAAGAATCAGACACTAATGTATTTTTGTTTTACGTTATTGAATATGTTATATAAATAAATTTAAAAGTGGACTGTCATATTCCTACTGTAAATTTAGAGCCCAACATAATCAACGAGTAGACAGAAGCAGACAGAAGAACTAACCAGAGAGGACAACACAAGCAAGTCTTGTATTCAAGGTAGATTTAAGGTAGGTAGAAAATGATCTTGTTTTAAGGGGGATTTTTTAAAGAATTACTGTGAATCAAGAGGTAAAAGAAGCTTACAAGAACAAACAAAAAATAATTAATACTATAACTTGGCTAGACATAGATAATTAACTTTCTTTTATTTTATGCTTACTGTCAAAGAAGGGGAGATATTAATATAATTATACAGTACCTTCATTTTCTGGTTTGAATTTGTTAAGACTTTCTAGAGAATCTAGAAACTTCCCTTGTGCTAGTTTCAACTGTTGTAAAGAATTTTGTAAAACGTCAACTTCCTGCAACAAATCAAAAATTGTTTTATCATTTAAAACGAATGAGGCCCAATAATTGCATAATAATAGGCCTAGTAGCTTATTAGGCTAAACAACTTTTCATTCTTGGAAATAATGACAAGTCACAGTGCAAAAATTGTTTCTTCTGTGTCTGAGTCGGTGCTTATAGAATATTACTTTAAACAAATGAATGCAGCAAGCAATTACTCTAAAAATCATTCACGCACACATTTTCGCAAGCTGTTTTCCATGAAGCCGTCCAGCTACCGCCTGCTGCATGTGTTGTTAATGTTACGATTCGTGACCGTTGTTACGTCGATCGGTCGTGCTGCACAAACCACATTGCAGTGAGTTTGGGGTAACCAGACAGGCCTAGCTTTTTTAGTTACAAAACCAAGTATTTCTTATTGGTTTAATTACAATTTATGGTCCATAAATTAAGGGACGGATGTAATTCTTTGATCTCACCTGTTCTAATGAATCTTTTAATTGATTTAAATGAGGTAAAGGAAGTTGCATAAGATCAATTTGTTGCCTTTTCTCTGCCATCTTGATATGAAATCGCTCGAAAATTGTTGAAGAAAGCACGCCCTCTTTAACAAATTGATGTTGATCCGAATCTAGAATCTGTGTTGATTTTTTGAAATTTCCATAGGGCCTAGTCTAATTTTGACATAACTTCATGAATTTCTTACAACTTCCGGGATAGCTTTGTGTATTTCTTACATTTTTATGGATTTACTGTAATAAAAAAAAAAATTATCACAAACAATGACCGGAAATGCTTTTTTTTTAATGGAACTCCGGATTTAAAATATGGAAAATGCTAGCTAATTATTAAAGTCCTTTTAGAATGATTTTGGTGTCTAGGCCCATGTGTATGTTATGTAAGGCATTTGTAGTAGATGGAATATAATGTAAGGGGCTAACCATGGAATAATTGAGTACGAAGGTTTTTAAGCTGATTTCACTTAGCCTATGTTTGATCTGAGACTAAAAGTCCCGAAAAAATCTGACCATGCGAAAAGGTCAAGGTCAAATATAATGAAAATATATTGACCATATAGAAATTTTGATTTTTTAAAAATATTTTCACACTAATATTGATAACAAGTGAAAGCCTATTAATTTCCAATTTACCAATATCGACTTTTCATATGATTACTTTAATTTTCAATCGACCAATTATTTTTTTTTTTTTTGCATTTTTTTCTAAAAAATCAATATTTCCTTTTAATCTTAAAACTATAAATACAGAGGTAAATGTGTTTGATTTTAGTTTTTCTAAAATTAACTACCAGACTCTGTGAAAATACATCGGGAAATTTCAATTCTATAACCCTAGTAGATGAACAATCTAGAACAACCAAGTTTTGCAATACTAGTATCCATCAACTATTAAGTGTGTGTTTAAATTAAAGATTTGATGAGGTTTTTTTTCCGGAAAAGCGCGTTATGAGAACTCCATAACATCGGATTTCCTGCGCTTATTCCGAGCACACTACTCATCATTAGAATCGGAGTAAGACCAAATACACAAGCTTCTTAATTTGGTCATTATTTATCCTAGTTTAGAAAAATGCTTCAACTGCAATGCGTCTTGTATTTTTAATTTAATTCCTACAGATACAATACAATTGTTATCCCCCGGCGGGGACTGTTGATAGATAACATGATGATACTCGCTTTATCTGTAATTCATATACACATTGAAATCGACATCCTATTGACTTCAGTTCAGCTGTATGCACCCATTATAATTCAATTCCTACATATGCAACAATACAGATACAGATACAGATACAATACAAACTCAATTACAGTATCCCGGGGAAAGGCCTTATATACTCGTTTATCATGTAATACAATTAAAATTAAGACACTTATCCATTATAGTGCTTGTATTTTTATGCCAGATAATTTTATATCAAGACATTTATTTTGTGCTTTATCGAGGCTTTCATTGTAATGCCTACCCGGGGGAGAACACTGCGCTCCCATCCCATATATCTTCAACGGTACGCGTCCATGTGTTCCCCCTTTAGAATATACCATAGCATTAAAATACAGACAAACATGTGACAAGTAGGATCTAAAAACAACAGTCAATTTCAAACAGAGTACACTCTCACTCTCGGGGGAGAAATTTAAGGTTTCGTCGGGGGGCTTTGTAGGGCAACGACAAGGGGAATGAACCAAACACAAAAACGGGCTAAAAGAGCACGCAAAACACTCGGCAAATGACGTTTTTTTGCTCGTCGAGACTGAAAACCGGGGACACACCCACCTCAAACTTTAACTTGCCCAATTCGTCGGGGTCACGTGCCTCCCTGTCGGGGGAATGGCCCATGCTGTCGGGATTCCTGGCGCCGCCACTGCGCTCCGGTTTGAGTCACCACTATTTTGGCTTGATCCTGGATCCGCTCCTGGGATATTAAATTCGGTTATGAACAAATAAATACACGGGACGTTTAATTTTGACACTTTGACGCTAAATTGTGCCAAATTTTACATTGGCATCCCTCACCCCAACCATGGTGGGTTCTGCTACAATCTCTGGATTAAAATTTGGATTCAAAAGTCCACCGGGAACTATAAAGAAATAGCTCCCTCAAGCTGCATTTATCAATAAAATCGATCGGTGGAATGCTAGGCCTAGCCTAGAAAAAGTACGAAAAAGAATTTCTAAATTCAGGTAAGATTGAAATTAGACATAACTTGTTTTGACATTAGCTTATATGTAGATAATATTGTATATGTTTTAATCTACTTAAGCATGGTGTATGTTTATAAATAATTCACCATTATAAAATCTACACGGCCTTTCTTGGGCTACCTAAGATTAAGACGGGTTTAGCGACAGCCTACCACGGTGGTCACTGTCGCCGTTCCGAGCTGATTGTTGGTCTTCGTCATAATTGGTGACGCGGCCGATGAGGAAATGTACTCGAGCGAAATATGATGGAGGGTAGTGTGGGCGGGGTACAAGTTAAGGTTGTTCGTCGCAGGTCGTTTCACCCTCTGTTTGCATTTGTTTAGCCAGGCCCTAGAATAGTGCTAGGCGCCAGTATTTTAACTTTTTTTAAAACAAGAAGGAAACATTTGTTTATTATAGAAACACTTTTGTCTATGATAGAAAGGTGGAACAATACTGGCTAGCCTGCCCTAGTTAAAAAATAGATTGCTTCTCTCTGTAAAATAAAACTGCATTGAACAGTTTTAACACAGTTGGTGACACTGATAAGGCCCCATAAAAATAATTAATAGTTTATCACCCTACCAAAGCATAAAAACTGGTGAGGGCGTGAGGTTTTTTTTTTACCAACCCTCCAATGCTGTAGTCATCTCACGTTGGGGTACTAGATCATCCGGGAACCAGTCAAGTCGCCCCTTCGCCGACTCGCCCCTTGCCAACTCGCCCCTTGCCAACTCGCTCCTTCGCCGACTCGCCCCTTCTCCGACTCGACCCAACCAGCTCGCCCCTTTGACGACTCGCCCCTTAGCTAACTCGCCCCTTTGTCGACTCGCCCCTTTGCTAACTCGCCCCTTTGTCGACTCGCCCCTTTGCCAACTCGCCCCTTGTTTATGTTATTCTCCTAATTTAAAGCCTATTTTCCTGTCGATCCAATCTCAAAATCGGCGATCTGAAACGGTGGTTTCGATCGAAAGTTCAACGGTTCAACTGCCCACAACTTTAAAACGAAATCGGCGATCTGAAACGGCGGTTTCGA